>PVIR01036418.1:0-15790 GCA_004026965.1 Petromus typicus
GGCCCTTGCGCTTGCAAGACAGGCGCCGGAACCACTGAGCTAACTCCCCGGCCCCCACTCATTCATTTTTAAAGCAAATACCCTTTAATATCTTATTCCGTTCACATCAGTCTTCGTCGCCTCCTTGAGCTTTTCCTGTGCATTCGTGGACGAATTCGTCCCAGCACGAGAGGACCAGGAGGGAGCGTGGAAATAATGCGGCGTCTTTCACGTTTTATCTGCTGAAGACGCTTTCAAAGCCAGCGCTGCGCACAGCCCAGGAGCGATCGCACACTCTGAGCCCCGAGTGGAAACACTACCCCGACTCTCAGAGCCCTTAAATCTATTTTCTTGATGTCGTTAAGCGCGCGTGGTGACGGGCGGCGATCAGTTTTCAGGGCGCCTTCTTTAGCGGCGGGATCGCTGCCCGGTGAAATCCGCCGCCCGAAATAACCGCGCCAAATGCGCGCCTCGCTCAGCCGGGAACCCGAGCCTCGCCGCCCGCGCCGCGTTTGTAATGCAAATGTTCGGCGTGTATTAAGTGTCCTCTCATTTGATCTGCCCTCGCCGGTCCAGGCCTGGGCTCCCGGGGACGGACGACGCGCGTCCTGCGTTTCCCGGCCGAGGCCCGAATATTATTTTATTTATCCTGAACTTAGGGGTGAATTTGTGCGTGTTGAAGGGCCAGCGGGAGAGCCGATGTCGGAAAGGGTTTGAGAAAGTCTCAGATGTGAATTGATCGAGTGAGGGTAAGAAGGGTACAGGGGCCCTCAGCTGTGCGCACCCCTGTGGCCCCCAGTTCGCATCTTGGCAGCGATGCTGTGGGAATAAGGAGACACCCCTGTACAGAAGTCTGTGGACGGTTGTACCGTCTCCAGCAGTGGGGAAACGAGGCTGCGTGGCCTGCCTCGTGAGAGGCTAGTAAGTACATCATGTTGCCCGGACAGCAGAGTATGGCGCAGCCCTTTGTGGAGTGCTATAGATGGATGTCTATGGAGAGGTGTTTATTACCACTATTAGTGAAATGAGCAGAAGCATATACTCTTTTTTTTTTTTTTTTTTTTGAGACAGGGTCTTGCTATATAGCTCAAGCTGGTCTTGAACTTGCAGCAACCTTCCTGCCTCAGCTTCCCCAGTGCTGGAAGGAAGCATATTCTGAAGTAGAGGGTCTCATTTTAAAAAGAAAAAGTTTAATCGTCCACAAACACAACAGAAAGCTGGAAAATAGACACATTACAAACTAGAAGTGATAAAGCTAATTACATTATTCTGATGCTAGTTGCTGTATGTGTGACTTGACTACTCAGATTGCTTCTACTTTTGCAGAGTGAAATTTTAAAGCCACAAACAGGAAAATACTCAGGCATGGTATCATGGCCTTCAAATGCCAGCACACGCCTGTAACTCCAGCCCTTGGGGGGCTGAGGAAGAATTGCCACAAGTTCAAGGCCAGCCTGAACTACATGGCAAGACTTTGTTGCAATAAATAAATAAAACAAAAGGGGAAAATATGTTTTTAACTTCAGTCCCCCACACTCAAATGTATTTTTCTTTTTGAGTAAATTCACACAAACCCCAAAGTCCCCGTGACCTTCCCAGGCTTCGGAAGCGCGGTGGGTATGCTGTGTGGGAGTCCCCACCCTGGCACAGTAATCTTACACCGCAGATTCTCAGGGTAGTTTAAATTTGGATGAAGGAAAGCAGGCACAGAATAAAAGGCCCCCGCTTTATTTCAGTCCCCTGAGGAAGTACAGAGATTTTCTGTCCTCTTCATAGCAGAACTGATTTTTAAAGGCATGGCACCTTGAGGAGCTTGCTTCGTTTAGTGGCTGCCCAGCCCCCACGCCCCTCGGGCTCCGGGGTCGGCCCAGCCCAATCTGCTCATCACGCAGGCTCGAGCCTGAGCTGGATTTGGCCGGTCTGAGAGCCCCCAGAGCAAAGCCTGCCAAAGGCCAGACTCTTTTTTTTTTTTTTTTTTGAGGCAGGGTCTCGCTTTGTAGTTCAGGCTGGCCCTGAGCTCAGCCTCCAACTCACATCGCAGCAATCCTCCTGCCTCTGCCTCCCGAGTGCTGGGATTACAGGCGTGAGCCACCATGCCCGGCACTGTGGTATGTGGTACTGGTTGCTGCTGGGTGTGAGTCTCCACACCCAGTATTGTTATGTGGTTACCGGGGAATCGAACCCAGGCCCTTGCGCTTTCGAGACAGGCGCCGGAACCACTGAGCTAACTCCCCGGCCCCCCAAAGGGCAGACTCTTAACAGTCAAGTCCCAGTATCGGAGCGCTGCTTCCCGAGCACACCCAGCACCCCTGCACCACGTCATCTGCTTGTTTTTCGGAGCCTGTGACAGAGGGTCTCAAGATTCAGTCCAGGCTGGCCTCAAAATGCCAGAGATCCTCCTACCTCAGCCTCTTCAGTGACCCCTGCTTCCTCTACAGAACATCTTAATAATGTTCCTTCCCTCTGGCAAAGGCATGCCTGTGAAGCCCATGACCATCAACCCCTCCCCCACTTCATTACTGGGAATTGAACCCAGGCTCTTTGCACCAAGTGATACCCCCAACCCCTTTTTTTTTTGTTTTGTTTTGAGACACAGTCTCACTAAGTCAGTGAGTTGTCCAGGCTGGCAGTCATCCTGCCTCAGGCTCTTGGAGGACAGTGATCACAGGTGTGTGCTGCGAGGCTCAGTAGGCTCCATGGACTCTCTGGGGACTTGCTCTGGCGACTTTCTCAGATACTGAGTTTCAGCCCTGGCAGGTGTAGAAGATGTTGCACTGTACTGCTCCTGGGCTGCGGTGGCCCTGTCCCAGGAGCATGGCCCTGGGGCTTGGCGGAGGAGAAGGCCAGGTGCGGCCTGCGACCCAGCCCGGCGTGGAGTCTAGCGGAAGTGATCTGTCAGCGGCCCTTGGGTAGAGCTTCGGGGACTCCCACAGCTTGTGACCCTTTGTGGAAAGGGAGGCGTATTTCTGAGGAGCCACTACTGTTGTCCTCCTGTCTAACGTCTTCAGCAGGGTACCTCTTCTGTGCAGAGCGACCACTGAGCGAGTCCTTTCACCCCAACACCACGGGATTCTTCTAGGATAACAAGGGAGTTATTCTGACGTAAGAGTAAGAGATGGTGCAGGAAACTTCTGCTATGTGAAAATCTCCCAGAATGCCTTGCTGAGACACAGAATCAACCATTAACTGAGTCCTTAATACCTGCTTGTTGGCTGGATTTTAGCCTCTGTCCTGAAGCTTCTCAGTGTCCTCAGCTCCTAATGTGCAAATAAATTCCAATAAAAAAGAAAAAATCTTGGGCCGGGGATTTAGCTCAGTGGTTCTGGCGCCTGTCTTGCAAGCGCAAGGACCTGGGTTCAATCCCCGGTAACCACATGCAATACTGGGTATGGAGACACGCCCAGCAGCAGTCAGTGCCACATGCCACAGTGCCGGGCGTGGTGGCTCACGCCTGTGGTCCCAGTGCTTGGGAGGCAGAGGCAGGAGGATTGCTGTGATGAGTTTGAGGCTGAGCTCAGGGCCAGCCTGAACTCCGGAGCGAGACCCTGTCTCATAAAACCTGAAAAGAAAAAATCTTGATCACCATAAAATCAGAGCATTTCAAAGGGCCATTTTCCCTATAGTGAGAACTTTATTTGTGCAAATGTATTATAAATGGCTCTGAAATCCGTAGAAGAATCCTTCAGAATTGTATTTCTGTAGCATATAGTGAAGAAAACCATTCTTTAACACCTGAGACTGTTGTTAGCTGTAAGAGTCTAGAGAACCCAGAAAACATTTTTTTTAAAGCTCAGGCTGGCCCTGAGCTCACTATGTAGCTCAGGCCAGCCTTGAACTCACAGAAGTCCTCCTGCCTCTGCCTCTTGAGTGCTGGGTTTACAGATGTGAGTCACCATGCCCTGCATTGTGATGTGTGGTTACCAGGGATTGAACTTGGGACCTTATACTTGCCAGGCAGACAACTGGAACCACTGAGCTAAATCCCTGGTCCCCAGAAAACTTTGCTATCAGGCTTTGCAGTGAATTTCACTTTAGCCTGTGACATCGCGGGTCCTGTTAGGTTCCTGCTCCCCAACTCATCAGGAAGGGCCCCTGATCGGCTCCTCTGCGGTGCTGAGGCCTCATCCACAGGCCCCTGTGGATCTCTGCAGTTCTCTTGTCTCCCAGGGAAGACTTCTCCTCGAAAGCCCAGACACGGGGCAAACACCGGTTTGTGGAGGACTGATGTTGAGAGTCTGGTCCGTGACTGAGGTGTGGCAGCTGGATGCTGCGGCTGCCGAGCCTTCTTTGGGCCACGTCACTGTCTGTTGTATCTGCCTTGGAACTTGGTGCTAGTCCAGAGATCTTTTCTCTTTCTACATCTTCTTTCTCAGACCCTGGATACTTTACCCCTAATCAGAGTTGCGCTGAGTCCAGAACGAGCCTGAGCGGACAGCAGCGTGGATAACCCTCGCCTGTCAGTAGCACTGCCCAGAGCAGAATCACCATCAGAAAAGGTGCCACGCTCTCAAGGTCACTCTTTGACCTTCAGGGTCCATCAGCATGAGCCTGGATGACCTGGCCCATGTGGCAAAGTCAGTGTTTCTGGAAAGCCACGATGCGTCCGGTCAAGCTAAGAATATGGTATATTTTAAAAAATACGGTGAAAGACACATTGCCACGAACCCCTCAGAGTCTTCCCCTCGCGTCCCACACACGCCTCCCACCGTCCTGGCCACTTTCTGCAGCTCCGGAGGCCTCTGTCCTCAGGTCTTCAGTCGTGCTGTCCTGGCCGCCTGGATGTCCCCAGGAGACTCAAACCGCAGACCTCTCATGGTCACTTGGACGCCCAGGAGCCAGAAGTCACAGGGGCCAGATCCGGGGAGAAGGTGGCTGAGGACGCACTGTTTGCAGAGCCGCTGTTCCACTGGACGGCACTGGGCAGCAGCACTCCTGGTGTCCTGGAGAAAGACAGCCCTGACAGGACTCCGGAGCTGCTGCCGAAAGTGGCAGGGACATGGGATCAACGTGCTCACAGTGAGGGGCAGACTTTGGAGAGATTCGGGGGACTGTCAGACAGCAGTAATTTAAAAAATTTAAACATTCATCATACATGTTGATCGCCCCTTGTACGTACACATGATAGGTATGAATCTGAAATACCTCCTCTACCTCCAGTTGGGAACATTGGTCACTTACGGGAAGGTGTGGAGGAGGCGCGAGGGGAGTTTCTGGAGGTGACTGCTCTTGTCCTCGGTGGCTGGTACCTTCGAGCCAGCTGAAGCCCCGGCCAAGGCACAGTGTTGGGAGGCCGGGGGCGGAGGATGTGCTCCCTGGAGGAGACAGTGAGGGCCTAGCTCTCCACGGAGAAGGCCCAGGCGCCCTGCAGGGCTTAGCCCTTGGCTCGGACGCTCTTTTCTCAGTAGCCAGCTTTCATGACGGTCTGCCTGCACCTGTTAGGAAGATAAATAAAGGGCCAGCCAATTCTTTCCTCTCCAGTGTCCTAAATATATCACTTTAAAAAGACTTTGGAAAAACAAGTAGCCCAGCCTTTCCAGTGGGTCCGGAGAGGCCTCCCTCCACTCCCAGGCCTTGTCCACAGCAGTGCGGCCAAGGGCAAGGCGGCGGGCGTAGACCGGAGGCCGTGGCCAGGCTCTCTCCACGCAGGCCGGCACTGAGAATCCTGTTGCTCAGCGTCTCACTTTGTCCTAACCGCAGGCGAAGGGCCTGTGTGTGTGGTTCAACTCACTATACAGATCAGGCTGGCCTTGACCTGGTAGCAATCCTCCTGCCTCTGCCTCCTGAGTGCTGGGATTACAGACATAAACCGCCAGGCTCCGCTGCCACACTTTTGTAAATAAAACTATTCTTTCAAGTTTTAGAGAGTTGTTTAGAAGAGGCTGCTGGGAAATTATTACTTTTTGTTTAATCCATAGAAATAGCTTTAATGATTTTGCTTAAAATTCTATTATTGTTTTGTTAAGGGTGTATTTTACAGTCCTTGTGGGCACCTAGGGAAGAATTTTTATTATTATGAATAATTACTATTTTTATCCATCCTCCCTAATTAGCCCATGACACCTATATTAAGTGTCACAGCCAGCGACCTCTGCAGTAATTCTAGACCCCGTCTGTAGACATACTGGGTATATTAGATAATAATGCGCAAGCTCAGAATTCTAGCAATCAAAAATAATATAAAATGGGGCCAGGGACTTAACTCAGTGGTTCCAGGGAGGACTTGCGGACAGCCCTCAGACAGACGGACAGCTGGACTGCCACACTGTGGTGCTCCTGGCCACGGCAGGGCCTGTGGGCTTCTGTGTGCATTTTCCCGGCACAGTGTGAGTGGGCTGTGGATAAAAGCTGGGCTCTGTCAGCCTCAACTTCCTTCTCTAAAATGAATTCACCAGAGCCATCTGTAATCGTTCACTGCGTTTTTGAATTTAAATCCACTTTGGTGAAACTTCTGCCCTTTTCTGCTTCCTGAGGAGCCCTTCACAGCTCGGTGACCAGCCCACGTCTGGAGTTGTCTATAAAAGGTCAGGTGTTCCATCGTATAATTTGGTTCCATCCAGTTTTTTTACTTGTAGGCTAAACACTTTTCTTCTCCAAAATCATCTCCAAGTTTCTCCCAGTGGCCTCGAATATCTTCTTAGATTTCTGAAGAATTCCTTGGTGCGTCAGTGACTCTTCTAATTTGTAGGCCTCAGTCTCCTCACCTGTCACAGTGATTAAAGCTGCGTCTGATTTACCCCCCCTTTGTAAAAGTCTGAGGTCAGTCAGAACAGGAGGTAAAATATAGCAAGACCTGGTTGGAGCACTTTCCTCACAGAGCTGCGGCTCAGAAATCTCATCTTCGTGAGGCCAGTGCTCTTACGGGCAGCGGGAGATGGAGCTGGTGCACCTCGTTGACCACGGGGGACTTTGTTTCATGACCCCCACCTGACATGGCGCCTCTTCTGTTTTTTGAGGAACCAGGGATTGAACTCAGGATCTTGCATTTGCCAGGCAGGTGCGGCGCCACGGAGCTGCATCCCCAGCCCTCCTTCCTCTGCCTCTCAGCTCAGACACAGCCCTGAAGGACTGGCCCTGTGACCGCTTCCAACACCCAGGCTGCGGGTACAGCGGGAGGCGCAGGAGGGTTCCGGCTTAGGTCACTTTGCAATGATTTCCACACAGGCCGACGTCGCTAAACTTCCGTCACGGAGGTGAAAGCTCCCCTTCCACCCCACCCCACCCCCGGCGTCCCCAGCTCTGTGCTCCAGCATGCTGGCCCGAGTGGGGACGTGCGGAACCAGGAGGACAAAGAACAAGCTGGTCAGGAGGAGCAAGCCCTGGACTCGGGAAGTCCATCGGCTGAACCGCGAGTCCTTGGGAAGACCTCCTCACTGCTGCCTCCTCATTTTAGGGCTTCTTGGACAGACTGCGGCAAAACAGTCGTGCTGTCACCAGTATCTCGGTTCTCTGCAGAACTAAGGGTTCGTTTGTTTGGAACCTGGGAACATCCACTGTGGGTAAAAGTATCCCTAAAGTGTAATGCATCGCTCCTTGCTTGGAAAAGAAAGCACAGGCTTGGATTTTGTGGCTTGGTGATAGAATACTTGCCCAGCGTGCAGGGGTCTCAGGAGGTTTTGCAGGTTTCTAATGCAAAAAAGCTTGCTTTTTGGTCAAATGGGCTTATATTCTTCTATATACTTTAAACTTGTACCCAACCTACGATCCTCCTGTCTCAGCCTCACGTTCCAGGCCCATGCTCCTGTCACCAGCCTGCACTGTTGCTAGGGTCCTGCTCCGGGGCCCTCTGTCCACCCACCTCAGCAGCCGGACTCCTACCAGGATGCAGAAGACGCTGACTTTCGGGGTCACAGGTCATCAGGGTGTCCCTGGGGACAGCCTTCTCTCGGGCACCCGGCTGCTCCCCCAGCGAGGGCTGAAATCCTGGGGGTTTCCCCAGGGACAGCGCAGGGCCCAGCTCGAGGCTCTGTGCTGACAGTGAGCGCCCTGCAGAGCTGCGGTCCTCCCAGACGAACCCTCCCTAGTTTCAACTCTCCCTAGTACACCCAGGAAAACGTTCCCTAATTTAACTCTCCCTAGTGCACCCAGGAAAGTCAGTTTGCAGTTTTTCTTTTGACTGGTTCATTTTGTCAGCCAGAGCTATAGGAAGGTCGATCCCTGGTACCACATACCACAGTGTTGAGTATGGTGACTCACACTGTAATCCCAGCACTCAGGAGGCAGAGGCAGGAGGATCACCGTGAGTCTGAGGCTCACCTGGGCTGCATAGTGAGTTCAGCGCCAGCCTGAACTACGAAACAAGACCCTGTCTCAAAAAAAACAAAACAAAACAAAAAAAAAACACCAAAAAACAAACACAAACACACACACACAGATGGACAACTTTTTACTTTAAAACTTTTGCAATAAATTTTAAACCATCCATTCTCAAATTTGAGGGTCTCAGATCAATTTTCACTCACAAAGTTTTTGTCATTTCATTTTTTGAGACAGGGTCTCAAAAAAGAGACAGGGTCTCTGAACTGTGCAGTTCAGGCTGGCCTTGAGCTCACTGTGTAGCCCAGGCTGGCCTTAAACTTGAGGTGATCCTCCTGCCTCAGCTTCCTGAAAACTAGGATTATAGGTGCACATCACCACATGCAGCTCGTAGTAATTACTGAAGAAACTAAAGCATGTTTATCGTTTCCCTGGGAAGGGCACTGAAGTGTGTCTGGAACCCCAAGAACACAAAGCGCATCCCGGGCAATACTGTGGCTACACTGATGTCCCTGTGCGCCGTGTGCTCACGGGAGCTTTCACGGGGACTTGTGGCAGGATGTGAGTGGTAACAGCTGTCCGAGACCGACTCAGCTGGATGAACAGCGTTTCTCTGACCTTGAGGACTTCCTGAGAGGGTCCAGGGACCCCCGGGCATGAGAGCCACTGTTAGAAATCAATCTGCTTCTGAGCTGGGGAGTTAGCTCAGTGGTTCTGGCGCCTGTCTTGCAAGCACAAGGAGCTGGGTTCGATCCCCGGTAACCACATACCATACTGGGCATGGAGACTCACGCCCAGCAGCAAGCAATACCATATACCACAGTGCCGGGCGTGGTGGCTCACGCTTATAATCGCAGCACTCGGGAGGCAGAGGCAGGAGGATTGCTGTGATGTGAGTTTGAGGCTGAGCTCAGGGCCAGCCTGAACTACAAAGCAAAACCCTGTCTCAAAAAAAAAAAGAAAGAAATAATACACAGATTTCTCCTCTATCTCATATTACCAAAGGATGGCTATAGAGTATTTATTTTCTAAAAGCTTCCCCAAAGAAGGGATAGAATGAAACTCATAAACTCATTTAAGATACAGTGGCACATGCTATATCCTCGAACTCTGGGAGGCTGAGGCAGGAGGCTCACCCTAATTTCAATGCCAGCCTGGAATATATAGGGAGGTATTGTTGCAGAGAGAGAGAGAGAGAAAGAAAGAAGTTAAGTGTACGCCTTGGAAAAGTTCAGGGCTATTTGTCCTCAAGCTGCTGCTGCTGGAGCCCCCCATTGGTGGAGACAGAGGGCTCCGGGAGACAGCAGAGCCATTTATGGCCTGTAGCCGTCAGCTGGGGCTCAGGCACAGGCTGGGCAAGCGGGGTGCACCCTGCACTTCGGGCCGTGGGCGGTGAGGCAGGCCTCAAAATAGCCCAGCAGCACAGGGCGTGCGCACTGCAGAGACAGGAGCACCGGAGGCGGAGCGAGCCCAGGCTGGGGCTCCACGCTGCTCCAGGATCCAGCTCCTGCCATCTCTGGGGCCTATTTTTTTTTTTTAAGACAATACTGATTCTTTCTTTCTTTTAAAAAGGCTACTTACACCTTTTTGCTTTTGTAGACTATTAGATTGGTAGTTACCTTGATTTACCTAGTAGACCAGGTTCCCAAATCTGACTTCTAAGTTCATTTATTTATTTATTTATAGAGAGGAACTCGCTATGTCGTTGAGGCTGGTCTAATTCACATATAGACCAGGTCGGCCTCAAACTCAAGAGATTCTCCTGCCTCTGCCTCCAGAGTGCTTGGATGACTGGCATATGCCTCCACCCTCGGTGCCTTTTGACTTTTAAACCATCACCCACATCAGGACCTCACCTCCACGAATGTGCATTTGCTTAGGATTTAGGAAGTTTCTGAAAGGCAGGTCCCTCTGGCCACCCCATCCGGAGACTCAGTGCCAGCAGGGATAGTTGGGTGACCAAGGTCCTCAACAAGAGCGGCCGGATTGTTTCCTTGACTCAGTTGCTTCCTGCTCTTCTGGCCGATCGTAAGAGGGCTTCCTTGGAAAGAGGAGTGCTGGGAGCCGGAGCTGCAGCCCAGGAGCCAAGCTGGTGTTGACAGGGCCTGAATGATGGCCGGGCGGCTGCCTGGCCGGGAGGCGTAGCTGACCGGAGACATAGCGTTCCCTGAGGGGACGGGGGTGAGGAGGTGCTCGGAGCGCCAGGGGATGGGCTCGGCTTCCTGGCTGCGAGGAGAGGGGCTTTGAACTATATTTATGGAGCACCTGCCGTGGGGACGGGAAGGAGGAGGAGCTGGCGCGTCCTCTCCAGGCTGTGACCGAAGAAGTCCCCAGCTACTGTAAGCCTGTCAGCACTCAGAGCCACCTTCAGCAGGGGACAGGCACTGCGACACCGGCAGGCTGGCTTGTACTTTGTCACTCGAGTGGAGTCGAGGCCCACGCCTGGCATCCCAGCACTCAGGAGGCTGAAGCAGGAGGATTGCCTCGAGCTGGAGACCAGCATGGGCCACAGAGCAAGACCCTGTCTCAAAAAACAAATCAATACAAAAACGAATAGGTTCCCGATGTCAGCAGCACCGACGAGTTGCTGTGTGTTTATTACTGTGCTGCTATAAACTGATGACTATCACGATTCTGAGAAAGGGCGGATCCTGTTGTGTCGCTTTCCGGCGAAGCGCACACTTTGCAGCCTTTGCCCTCCCGCAGACCCGGTCGTGTTTCCTCCGTCTCGGGCTCTGCGGGAGTGGACGCGACTCTCCAGGTTCTGCCTTCCTCGCGGGCCTGGGTCTGCAGAGGCTGGAGGCTGAGGTTCAGGGCGCATCTCATCTCAGGGCTGGTGATTCCGGCTGCCGCACGGCTGGAGCTCCTGTGAGTCTCACTTGGATTCCAGGCCCTCAGCGCCCTGCAGATGGGCCTGTGTCACCTTCCTCACTAGCGCTGTTGCCCAGGAGTCTGTCTGAGACGTTCCTTTCCCTTTAACATAGTGAACTCAGGGCCAGCTTGAACTACAAAGTGAGACCGTGTCTCAAAAAACTAAAAAAATAAAACACCAGGTTATGGGCAGAGCAAGGAGACCGCCCGTCCCTGTTTAACTAGAGAAATATCCCAAGGCGACAGGGATATGCTTGTCATTATAAGTCATAGGTGAAGGAGGCCGCGGATAAAGGGGCACAGAAGGAAGAAGCTCACTGGGCCTCAGGGAACCCCCAGAGCGGACAGATGTCGCAGGGTAATGGCGGCGCTGCCCATCCGAGGGACTGCACTGTGCCTTGGACGTGGGCTCAGCTGCCAGTGCAGTCTGTGTTTGCTTATAATTTATTTCTGGTTTGTTTGAGACAAGGTCTCACTATGTAGCCCAGGCTGGCCTCGAACTTGCTACAGTTCTCCTGCCTCAGCCTCCTGAGTGCTGGGATGACAGCTCTGGATCATCACGCCTAGCTAAGGTCGTTTCTTTTATTATTCTTATTTCACTGACCAAGAAAGTAAGGCTGAGAAAGAGAGAGGTTAAGGGGTGCACCAGGATGGCACAGCTGACCAGGCTCGGAGTCAGATTCAAACCTCGTTTTATCTGCCTTAGTCTTTGGTAGAGAAAAGGGCGGGTCTGATGTGGAGAAGCAGAACATGGCTTTTCTTGGCAGTAGAAAGTCTCAAGCTGAGGGAGAGGTGGCCTAGGGCAGGGACACAGCGAATGGGGGTGGTGAGGAGGTGCCAAGGTGGTGCGGCCCGAGGGGCAGTCAGAGGAAGTGTTCGTGGTGGTGCCAGTCGTGTCCTCCGGGCGGGGACAGAGTCACCTGGGGAGCCGGGAGGAAGCGGCCTCGGCTTGGGCGACGTGGCTCAATCCCAGAGACAGCAGTCGGAAGCGCTGCCCTCCCACGCCCGCCGGGCTGCGGGCCGCAGTCCTGTCGCCTGGGGCTGTTTAGGGTTTTCTTCAAACAGCAGCACACTAGTGCATGGCCATCTGAATATTAGAAAATAGTTTTTCTTTCTTTTTTTAAAAAAAGATTTATTTAAGGAGATTTTTGGGGAGAATTTTTTTTCTTACTTTTCTTTTTTGGTACCAAGAATCAAAACCAAGGCCTTGCACTTGGCAGGCCGGTGCTGTGGGCCTCACAGTGATCCTCCTGCAACAGGGCCTCCCCCAGCCTGTAGACAGAGGGCAGTGGGTGCCCCTCGTGTCCCGACAGTGTGCGGACGTGGCAGCCCCCGGCCTTGGCTCTCACCTGGTTCTTGTGCTGGCAGTGGGCACAGGACCTGATTTTTCCGGAGAGAAGATAACCTCGCCCTAGGGCCCTCTGAGGGTCACCCATCGCAGGGACGCCTGGGCCCGTGTCCCCGGGCTCCGGGCCAGTCCTGGGGACCCACGCAGAGCCACACCCTGAGAGCGGTGCGACCCGCCTTGGGGGCTGCTGGGACCCTGTGTACTCCGGGCGGGGCGGCAGCCCAGCCAGCAGGAAGCCCGCCTAACACGCCTGTGTTCTGTCCCTCTAGAAAACGAGGCGCCCGCCCCCGCCCCCGCCCCGCCGCCGCCGGAAGGTGAGTGGAAGCCGCTGACCGTGAGCCACAGCGCTGTCGGGGGTCACTCAGCTGGGTGGGCCAGCACTGGCCGGACCCCTGGGCTCTGGGGTTGCGTCACCTTCCCGGGCCTCACATCTAGGACCTGCTCATAAGGGGGGGACCAGTCCTTCCCGTCACACACAAGTTGCTTCTGTGCCCAAGTTGGACACTGGCAGAGGTGAAAGGATTTGCAGGGCTCCCCCATCCATAAGATAGAGTTCATAGTCTTGTGAGAGGGAGGCATGCACCCCACCTCAGCAGCCCCGCCGACTTGAGCTCTATTGTTTTTTCAGACAGGACTTCACTAGGTAGCCCAAGCTGGCCTCAAACTCGAAATCCTCCTGCCTCAGCCTCTTGAGTGCTGGGATTACAGGCGCGCATCCCCACACGCAGCCCAAGTTAAATTGTGCCACCAAAAGTACCTTTGGTGACCCGTGGGCTCCTATCACAACCAGTGAATCGCATTCTTAGTATTCCGAGGTCCAGCGGTGGCACAGAGGCCAGCACACATGGCACAAAGCTCGCTTTCACACCCTGGCAGGCCCGGAGGGCAGAGCGAGACGGGTGGAAGGACCGCCCGCGTGGGCCCTGGAATCGTTGCCTGTCCCAGTAACTAGCCCAGAGAGAGAATCAAGAGACCCCTGCACTTTTCTCCATGAAAACCCGCGGCCTTCTCTCCCTCTTCCCCTTTTAAGAGGACGAGACAGAGCTGTGCCCTGGGCAGTTACCGTGGGGCGACCCTAGAGGGCGCTCGAGCCCCACCCTGTGCAAAGGCGCGGCGTCTCTGCTGATCCCCACGGGGGCGGGCTGTGAGCTCTAAGTAGGAAATCCTTGTCCTATCTGGTTTGTTTGCAGCCAGAGAGAAAACCAAGCACAGCCTGGGGAACAGAAATAAGCAGCAGCTGTTATGCTGAAGTGTGAGGTGGTGCTGCTGCGGGAGCCCGCGGGGTCCCTGCGGTGTCCGGGGCAGGTGGGGGGTGGGGGGAGGCAGGAGTTGAATGAGCCCCCCATTTCAGTTGTTTTCGCGTAGATGAATCAAGAGATTTTGAAACTTTTCTGTCCCAGACATGGTTTTTTATTTTTTGGCTTGTTTAGTCTTTTGAGACAAGGTCTCGCTTTGTAGTTCAGGCCGGCCCTGAGTTCACTAGCCTAGGCCGGCCTCAAACTCGCAGCGATCCTCCTGCCTCTGCCTCCCTCCTGAGTGCTGGGATCACAGGCCTGGGCCACCAAGCCCAGCCCAACATGGTTTTTGAGACAGCAACTTGAGCCTCCCGTGTCCAGCTGAGACCAAGGGAGCCACATGCCGCAACAGGGGACGGCAGGGCCCTGCGTGTGCAGAGGCTGCAAGCCTCCAGCCCCGCCCGGCGTGCTGAGATCTGGGTCTCAGGCCTGAGGCCGCCCGCCCTTTCTCTTGACCTGCTTCCCCGTTGCGGATGTCCCGCGTTCTTTGCACAACACTGGCTTTGTGGGCCGGCATCACACACTGGATAACGTCCCTCCCTACACGCGCCACGAGCAGGGGTCGGGGGCAGGTTTCTGCACTCGTGGTTGGAACAGAAGAAGCACAGAGCAGGAATGTGACCGAGAAAATCGGACGTGACTGCGCTGGTGTCGCCCTTCTGGCCGGGAAACCCAATCCGCAAGATTCTTCTGTGCAGTGAAACATTTTCTCCTCGCACATTTCACAGTTGCATATTTTGCACTTGTCTCTCATGCCTCGAAACCCACACTTTTAGAAACTGTTACATGGGTCAAACTTCTATAAAAATCCAGTTTCTGTGGCCTTCTGGAATGAAGTGACCCACCTGGTAAGCTCAGTTCTCCCCTGCACGCAGAGTAAGTCCCAGTAAGGCCCTTGTTAAAGTATATACTTCAAAAAACCCAAAACACCAAAAACAGACCAGATCGAGCGATTGTTCCCGTTGCGGTTTAACGTGGGCGCGGACGCCGGCTCCCAGCCCAGGTGCGGCGCGTGGCGTGTGCTGAGCCGTGGAGGCGGCTGACCCCTCCTTCCCTTTCTGTTACTCTACACATGAGCCAAGGCTCTGGGACGTGTTCTGAAATGTGTTTCTGTTTTCCACACAGAACCAAATAAAGAGAAGGAGGCGGGAAGCGGACCAGCCAAAGGTGAGAGGCGGGAGGTGGAGGGAGAGGCTGGACAGGGCAGGGCGGGCGGCAGAGAGGCCCCGACCAGCCGCCTTGCCGGTCCTCGCGGTGCTCCGGCGCTACTTCCCCTCTCCCGTCCTGTCCGGAGACAGTGAGCATCGTGCCCACTAAGTTTCCACTGCACGCGATGCTGAAAGGAAGCCACGGTGATAAAAATATCACGAGGCGTTGGGGAGCCGCCAGCAGATGAATCAGTGCTGTCGCTGTTCCGACGCGCAGGCGAGGGGACAATGGCGTTTGCCTGGGGGTGACATCAGTCAGAAAAAATTACCCGAGTGACCCGCATGTCTGAAGAATGGAAGGTTTCTATTTTTACACAGAGGGTCCCAGGTGCACCAGGACGCCCCAGGCGGTGCGGACTCCCTCCTTCACTGACCGTGTCCTCCTGTCTGTGCTACGGTGATTTGCGGAGACTGACAGCCACCAGGCAGGCTCCTTGCTGAGCTGGAAACTCCCTTACTCCTGAAACACTAGTTTATTTTTATACCTTCTGCAGTCGCCTTGTTTTAGAAAACGAATAACTTTGTCAGGATTCCACTGGCCCCCCAGACGCAAGTTCCTCTGCCTCCCCACTGGGGGATGAGTAGACACCACAGTCTCTCTCCCTTTGTATGTTTGTGTCCGTAGTTTTATATGCTAACCTTGCATTTGTGTGATCATTGATGTCATTTAACTTTGCAATAATTATTTCTCTGCCAGGAGAAATTTCTTTTTCTCAGACACTGCTCAGAAGTATGTTGATGTCCTTGTCTTAGTGTGTCGTATTTCATTACTAGATTATTGTCTCTGGGTCATGGTAAAACGCCTTTTTCTCTTTCTTTTCAGTACACTGGACCTC
>PVIR01036419.1:0-15836 GCA_004026965.1 Petromus typicus
ATATATATATATATATACATATAGAGACTTATGGCCACTGTAAGAGAAGTGTAGAAGGGTCAGTTCTCTTTGTCCAACTTAAAGCAGAGGAGGAATCTGTGTTTGATTCAGCAGCTAAGTGGCTTGGAGTTCTAAGAATCTAACCTTCTTCTGCTCTTCTTCAGTAGTATTTGAAAAAATATTTAAATACATTTGGTATTTAAACAAGAATCTTTGTTACTTTTAAGTCTAGTAAACTTATTGATTATTGTCATGTTAGTAAGGCTGTAGAAAGAGTCTTAGGAACTTGAGAGATAGTGTGCTTTAGTCAACCATGAGAAAAACACAGAAATATCTCTTGAGAACAGCTTCTTCAAATAATTTAAGGGTGAGTTCATTATGCCCAGCCTGGTTATATCTAATCATCACAAGGTTTTAAAGACTGATGTTTTCAATTATTCACTCCATCTCCAGTAATATGTGTTGAATGAAATTTAAATGACTGAGACTATAAAAGTATAGTAAAGTCCTAAGGTAAGTCTTGACATAAGGAGCTTGCAAGGCTGGAAATTAACCAGCAACAAATGCTGGAAAGGCTGCAGGGAGGAAGGAAACCTTCTCCACTGTTGGTGGGAATGTAGACTGGTGCAACTGATATGCAGATTAATGTAGAGATTCCTCAAAAAACTAGGGTTAGAGGTCCCGTTTGACCCTGCTATTCCTCTGCTAGAAATATACACAAAAGAATTAAAAGATTCATATCACTGTGACAAATGTGTACTCATGTTTATAGCCACTCAGTTTGTGATAGCTAAATCTTGGGAGCAACCCAAACGCCCATCAACTGGAGACTAGATAAAGAAGAGTGGGTTCTTTCTAAAAATTAAATGGAGTATTATTCTGCCATAAAGAATGATAAGTTTGAGTCATTTATCCTCAAATGGACATATCTTAAGGACATACTCATAAAAGAAATGAATAGGTCACAGATGTGTAAATACTGTATCTTTTCTCTGGTATGAGAATCAGAAGATGTAAATGAGTTCTAGAATGTGTGATAGATGTTGTGAAATAGAAAATATTTAAAGGGAAAAGGGTAGGGGTAAGTAATGAGGGGAAAGAGAAAATGTGATGTTAAAAAAGGAAACAAAGCATATGTATATGGGGTGGGGGTTGCAGGGTGGGTTGGGGATTGGAAAAAAATGAGAATTAAGTCATATCATATACTGATACATATTCTCTGTATTGAATGTGATCATGATGTATATATAACATGTACTAATAAAGAACTCAAATAAAAAAAAGAAGCTTGCAAGCCTAATTATGGTAATGAAACATAATAGCCTAATAAAATTGACATGGAAGTAGTAAATTATAGTCTTCAAAGAATGAGCAAGTGTTACCCATCCTGTGGCTTAGAATAGATATTATTCCTAATACAAATATGATCAAATAATACAGTGAATGTCTGAATTTTTAAAAGTTTGGTTACAGTAAAAGACACACTGCCATTAATCCTCCTCAATATAGTCCCTCTTGCTTCCAATACACTTACTATTCTGAATAGTATAATAGTGCCACTTTCAGAAGCAGTTCATATTCAACAGATCTGGTGACACGTGACTTTTTGCTCTTTCTCAATGTCAAATGACCATGAAAGGTAAATGTTTTGAATTGATTCAGTGTTATTGGAGCGGCCAGGACAGAGCAACTAAAGACACTTAGAAAAGAGACATCCAGAACTTCCTCACGAAGCGGCAAGAACAATGGAATGAGAGCTAAAAGTGAGAGGGAATATTCTGAGGGAGATTAATTGCAATGTGTTTTTTACTTTAATAATTTTTTTGAAATTTAAATTTTCAGCCTATTTGTTGATTGCATTTTGTGTATGGATGTGGAAGCACAGGCCCACTTTCCTAAGTCACTCTACTAGTAAGTGGCCTAGATGGGACGTAAACATAATTTCTTGGGCATTCCATCAAAGGGAACAGAAATGTGATTATTTTGTGATCAGACTTGATCATTTTGAAAGGTTATCTCATCAAAGTACTCTGAGACTTTTAGAAAAGAAATTTCAAGGTGGAAAGATCAAAGGCAGCTTAAATCAAAGACAACCCTAAGTCCTGTCTGTTGGGGGATGGCACTGGAGCTGGATTTCAGTTTGCTCTGCAGTTGGTGACTACGGTGTCTGATGCATGATTTGATACTGGCTATGAAGAAGTTCTGTGGTGGAAGAGCTTCAGCAAAGCAGCCTTCATGTCCCGGTTTCTCAGACTGTAGATGAAAGGATTTAGCATGGGGGTCACGGCCATGTACATCACGGTTATCACTGCATCCTTTAGGCTGTAACTGGTCAGAGGTCGGAAATACATGCCCATAACTGTCCCGTAATACAAAGAGACAACTGTAAGGTGAGAACCACAGGTGGAGAAGGCTTTGAGTAGGCCCTTAGTGGATGGAACCCGCAGGACTGTGAAGAAGACCCGAACATAGGAGATAATGATGCAGAGCAGTGGCACAGAGAAGACACCAACCCCTAGGTACATCATCTTCACATTAAAGTGGATGTCCGAACAGGACAGCTGCAGCAAGGGGGTAATGTCACAGTAGAAGTTAGCCACTTCCTTGTTGCCACAGAAGGAAAGCTTCGCTGTGAGTAGAGTGTGGGGAAGGGCATTGGCATTTCCAACCACCCAAGGCCCAACAACCAGCAGGACGCAGGTCCGCGGGCTCATAGTCGTGGTATAGTGAAGTGGGCGGCTGATGGCCACAGCTCGATCATAGGCCATTGCCGCCAAGAGGTAGCTATCCGTGTTCCCCAAGGCTATCATAAAATACATCTGTGTAAGGCATCCCCCAAAGGAGATGGTTTTGCTCCCTAGGAGATGGTTAACCAAGGTCTTAGGGATTGTTACAGATGAGAAGAAGATGTCAACAAGGGAGAGATGGGCAAGGAAAAAATACATGGGATTGTGAAGGTGAGTGTCATAACAAATGGCCAGAAGGATGAGCGTGTTTCCAATCAGTGTGATAGGGTAAATGAACAAGAAGAGGATGAAGAAGAGATCTTCCTGTCCCTGCTGGCCAGTCACTCCTAGGAGGGTAAAATCCATAGTAGAAGACTGGTTCTCTCCTCTCATGGTTACTCTGAATCGGGTACCATGATTGCAGTTACCGTGTGTTATGACCTCTCACATGCCATACTTTGGACTCGGGGGGTCAGCTTTCTTTCCATATGAGCTTCTGGAATCTAGAGATAATCGAGGTGTTGGGTCAAGATTTCTGTTGGTGAATGACACTAATTGTTATTCACTCCTGGATACTCACCTGTAATATGAGCAATCTGTGAAGAGGTGTCCCCCCTTCCAACCCACACTGTCACACGGCACCTAGGATTTAATCACTGAGCAGTTGAATTCTAGGTCCACAGCTTAGACAGACTCCTTTTTAGCTTTTATAGCAGAAATAATAACTATGCAACAAATACATTTTCTTAGCATATACGACATGGTGTCTGTTCTCAAGGACTGTAAATTTTAACCAAGAACTAGAATCACACACTAATTTCATTATCTGTGATAAGGAAAGACATCATTTTGGAGTCTGGCAAAGTACTGTAGTGAGAAGGGCTTGTCTGTAGAAGTATTTTACTAGAAGTCAGAAATTTTGCTATTGAGCAAACAGACTGATCTCAGAGTCCAGCAGGAACAAGGTTATAGGAAGTCTGGTTACCTAAACATGAAAACTAATACAGGAATTATTCCTAAAGTATTCCTCATGAAAATAAAAATGTTCAAGAAGTTAGAGGAAAATAACAGAAAAGTTGTGTATGGTATCAGGATAGCAACTGATTGTTCAAGTAGGCAGATAACATAAAGAAGCATCATCAAACATAAGAAATATACTGCAATATTATACAGATTCTCAATGTTAAGTGTGATCGTGATGTGTATATATAATGTACCAATAGAGATTCAAAACAAATACTGCAACATTAGACTACCTTGAAGCCTCTGTATAAAAAAAAGATATCGGAAAAGGGAAAGAGAAGTCAGGTGTTGGAAAAAGGAATTTTCTACACACATATTCCTTAAAGGATTAGCTATCAATATGCAGAGACTTCCTACATACTCGTAGGAAGAGGACGGAAACCATTTCAATAAATAAGGAGAAATAGGCACAAATAGGCCAGTCATGGAGAAAAATTTGAGGTATTTAATAAGCAAAATTTTAAAAATAACTTCAAATTAAACACAATTTTATGTAACCTTTTTCATCTTGGAGGACATAAAGTATAGAAGTCTGATAATTTCAAATATGGCAGGAAATCAGTACTAGTATTTGTCAAATAATTAGCCTATATTCAGGGAAAGCTGAACTTCATCTGTTTTTTTTTTTTTTTTAGACAAGATCTCGCTTTGTAGTTCAAGCTGGCCCTGAGCTCACTATGTAGCCCAGGTAATCCTAGAACTCACAGAAATCCTCCTGCCTCTGCCTCCTGAATGCTAGAATTATGGACGTGCACCACCATGCCTGGCATTGTTGTATATGGTCACTGGGAATTAAACTCAGGCCCAACTTCATCTATTTTTGCCACAGCAATACTGCTTTCTTATCAGCCCCTAGAGAGACCCCTGCACATGGTCACAAGACAACAAAGACAGAAATGTGTGTATAGCAAACTTAGGAATGGCCAACTTGTGGATTATTAATGGATTCTGCCCAGTAGATTTTAGAGTGCATTCACATGGTTAAATTGGACAAAACGATATGAAAAAGCTAAGATACATGGCTCAACACAATAAATGGGAAATTTAACATATTTTCTACACCTGTAAGTACTACAAGTGGTAGAGTAACGGTTATCTCTCAGGTGAGATTCAGACAAGTAAAAATTTGGGGTGGGAATGAAGAATTTCAAATATATTTATAATATTCACAAAATGTGATAAAATATGGAGAATGTGTGAATTTAAAAATTTATTGTAGCATAATTATAGTCATTGATCTCCGTCAAAACACTCCCTCCTCACTTCAGAGACACGTCCCTCATTCTTTCCACTTGCTGAAGCAGTTCTGGGTGTCCTCTTCTATGTGAGTCTTTACTTTTGTGGCTGCCTCTATGTCCTGAACGCAGTCAAAGGATTTGTATTTTATGGTCATTTGGACTTTGGCAAAAAGCCATAAGGCACGGGGCACCAGAGTTGGTGAATAAGGTGGATGAGGCCACCCCGTAGTATTTTGACTAGCCTGCCTTCCCACTGCCATAGTGGTTTTTAATTTAATTTAAAAAATTAAACTTATTGGGTGTATATTATGATCTCATTCACCATTGGAAATTTGTACCTGTCCATGAAATATCTTCATTATTGTTTTTTCTCATTCTCTTTCCTTTTCTTCCACTCCTCCCTACATAAAGAAGATAATGATTTTTTTTTTAAAGTGGAGTACTATTTTTCCATAAAGAATGATAAGCTAGAGACATTTGTAGCTAAATGGAGCATACTGAGGCCATAGTTTTTTTTTTTTTTTTTTTTTGAGCCAGGGTCTTGCTTTGTAGTTCAGGCTGGCCCTGAGCTCAGCCTCAAACTCACATCACAGCAATCCTCCTGTCTCCGGAGTGCTGGGATTACAGGTGTGAGCCACCATGCCCAGCACTGCGTGGTACTGATTGCTGCTGGGCGTGAGTCTCCACACCCAGTATTGTATGTGGTTAATTGGGGATGGAACCCAGGCCCTTTCGCTTGCAAGACAGGTGCCAGAACCACTGAGCCAAATCTCCGGCCCCCTGAGGCCATAATCTTAAGTGACACAGACAGGATACACATGTGTCAATACTGCACTGTTTCTCTGGTGCGGAAAAGTGAAGGTACAAATGAGGATCATTGTGTTTCCATCAGCCTTCTCTTCTGCTCAGTAGCTCTTGGTAACAGATATTCACCATCGTTTTGATTAAACCTTGTAAAGACAGTGATGAGAGAGGACTCTCAGATGACATTGGGTGCATTCAGGATGGTATCGCCCAAGATGCCAGAAGACTTTCAGAAGTGCTTCATTTATTACTGCAATAATCAAAACAGTTTGCGTACACTGTATTTTTTTGATCAGCTCTTATTTTAAGAAAGCAGAGCAAATGAACTAATGTTCTATTAAATCCACACGATGAGTGCTTTTTGTTTTTTTATATGGTGCTCTGATAATTAAGCAGTAGCTAACTGGGTTAATTCGATTTTCAGTAAAATTTCACACTTTTGGTCATAGTTTGGTTCTCAGTACAGCTGTGGGTTTGGAGGCTCAATCTGAAGTTTCACTGAAGGTAGGAGACAAAGAGAAAGTTCCTTTCAAAGAGGCTGAGAATAAAAGGACTTTATTTATATTGAGAGGGATTCATGGCACACATCATGCTAAATAAGATGGGCTCAATGCAAAAAGATTTAGGTTATAGGAGTAAAATAGTGAGAGGAGGAAGTAGGGATAGCTTTAAACAATCTTTTGGGAAAATGTTGTTTTATTTTTCAAGGGTCCTCCTTCCCTGGTTTATGTATTTTGTGTGCACTTGCTCTTTGACTCATGGTGATCTCTAGCTTCTTAACTTTTCTGGCATATCTCAGGCAAGCAGTCTGGTTTTATCACTTTCATGTTACTCTCCCTAGAAATCAATGAGATGATCCCGCATCTTTACCCAAATATTCAGTCCTCAAACAGTGTGTCCATTCTCTTCCTCCCCACTTCCAGGGCAGCCAGGAAATAGTGGAGAAATTGCACAAACTTGGCACTAAAATCTGTGATGCTCGGTTTTCTTTAGACTTTTAGGATCCTTCAGCAAGTCTCTCCATTATCCATGGAAGTCCATCAAATGTCGTTACCGTGCTCCGGCTTCCACAACACCCAGCTGAACACTGCGCAGGGGGCTAGGGTGTCACTTCCCCTCATGAAGTTAAACTTGGAGGAGTATGTTGTGCAAAACTATCCCTCAGTATCTCCATATACATAGCTCTATACTTGTCTTTCTTTTCAAGGACTCGCGAAAACATGTCTTGGTCTCAAGTCTGCTCGCGTCCCTGTTCTCCATTTTCTCAGCTATTTTACTTCTTCCACTCCTTGCAGCTGCTTTATTTCTTTGCTCCAATACCTGCTTCAACCTCAGCTCTTTCCCATTATTGGGCAAACTTATTGCAAACTCTACTCATTCAGTGAATCGACCCCAGTCTTGTAATCTTATCTGGAAGCTACTCTTTTCCTTATTATTCTTTCCGGAAGCAGGCTCTTTTGTAAAGATCTCTGCTTAGTGGACTGAAGAAATACACTTATATAATATGTAGATGTGATTATAGATTTTAAAAAAATTACTCCCTCTGTACCCAGCGGTTAATAGGTGGGGTCCAAGTTCCTCATCCTAGAGGAAGTATCAATGTCAAAGCGGTCAGACCCTGAAGGGTCACTCAGTAAGCCTGTGTTCCACATCTTCAGCCAGAGATAGAAGGTGCAGGACAAGCCAGAGACTGCAGGGATCTATACTTCCTTCACTTGCTACTAAGAATTGGGAGACTGGATGTGAGAGTCCCCAGCTCTTTCTGGTAACAGAGGTAGTCAGTGCTTTATTTGATATGAATGTAGGCACTTGAGTGTATACGTTAAGTGGCAAATGAATGTGACAACGTTTTGACTGAATCTGTGCTGTAAAGGTAAGTACTGATGGTGATTTCTGGGGAAACTCTAGGGGAAAAGGGAAGAAAGAGCCTCATACGTAAGTGAGAGGGAAGGGAGGTGCAGCAGCGTGGATAACGAAGGGAGCAGCAGGGCCTGGAGTTCATTGGTAGGAACCTGGAGACTCAAACAGTGCTGATCCTAGTATTCTGTGGCTCGCAATGTATTTGTGGGTGAACTGTCAGTCACAGTATCCTGATGGTGCTGAGTTCAATTTTTTAAGAACAGATGCGACCAAATGCACCTCTTGGTCTTCTGGGTACAAAAGTCAAGGCCAAAGATGCATCTTTCAAGGGCTTTCAAATCTCTCTAATGGTTCAACTCATCAGCCTACAGACCACGAAACACTTTCACTCTCTGCAGGGCACATTCCCGGGTTCAGGGTAGCTCAGGGTGGGAGGCAGCCCTGTGGCTCCCCTCCAAGACCAGCATGTATGCGAGGGAGGGTGCAGGTAGCACACACCACGCATGCTGTCAGTGCAGTGGGCAGACAGAGCTTACGACTGAGACAAGCACGTTGTAACTGTCTTCTCCTTTTTCTGTGTTCATGGACAAGAGCCATAGGCAGAGCATATGAAGAGAGAAGAAGTCAGAACATTGCTTCTGACCCATCAAATCTTGAGAATTTATGTTTTAGAGTGAGGCTAAAGTTTGTGTCCTTGTTTTACAACTTGCTGACAACTCAGTTCAGTAGGGAAGTGGCATCTGATCAAATGACAAACTTTCTTTTTACTCACCTGGTGTTGGCCTTATGAGATTCAAGAGACGAAGTGGATGTGATGCAGTTACCTTTCTTCTCACCTGGAATTGCTGCCTTAGATGTCTTCTCTCCAGTGTCCATAGCCTGTCACCTATTTTTAAAAAAGGTCCTTGCTTCGTGGCTTTTACTCTTCTCTCACAGGTGGAAGATTTGCAGGGATGTGGTCTAGCACTTGCTGGCACTCCTCTCATGGTCTGGCATGCTGGAGGGTGGCATCCGGCTGTGGGTGTCTGAGGTGGAGAAGATAGGACCCATACTGTTTGGAGAATGGAGCCCCAGTTTCTGACCCTTGGAATGGATGGGAACAAAGAGCTGTCCTGGATGGGAGGTGAGGTCAGGGAGTCTCTCTTCCCCTTCAAGGAGGTGGGGTTGACCTCAGTCTAGAGAAGACTGGTACTTGGTCATCAGGTTATAAATTCTCCCGGAATGTGAGTCCCCATGGTCTTCATTTAGGTCAGAGCCAGAGTAATTATTGCGACCCACTGACATTTTCCTTGGCTGTGCCCTGAGGGTGAGCAGTGACTCTGGAGGGTAACCTTCTCCGGAGGGAAAGAAGACGAGAAAGTTTCCTGGAGTGTGTCTCTGGGGTCCAGAGTCTGGAATGACCTATCGTATCCTCTACAGGAGTGTGACTTCCTCTTCTCTGCCATTCAGCATCAACTTGTAAATGACCAGCTGGCAGTTGCAAGTACCATGACACAATTAAACTTCTAATATGTGTTTCTAGCCTATGTGCAAATCTTTTGTACTTTCAAAAAGAACATTTTCTTCTTTTGCCTGATTTTATGTGAGGAGGGCTAGTGTGGTGTGTAAACCGTAGGGTTTTGTTTTTATGTAAACATGCTGATAATAGGCCTCCACATTTTCTTGATTCTTAGAGAGGCAAGAGCCCTAGATGTTTGTGGAGCTTTCTGTCCATTGTGGATTGGTTCTGAGGCAGTGTGATGTGGCAGAGGGGCATGGCAGAGGAGAACTTATTTGTGGCATGGCAGGGAGGATGCAGTGAGCTTTCTTCCCTTCCCTTCCCTTCCCTTTTTATTCCATCCAGGCTACAAGCGTATTGGTTGGTACTACCCACACCTAGGGAAGATCTTCCTTCTTCAGTAAATCCACCATCCATACCCAGAACTGCGCTCAGCAAATCACAGGCTAATCCAGTATCAGACACCCATGATCCAGCCATCTCTGGAAAGCTCCACCTGTGAGCACGTGAGGCTTTGGGGGGACATCTTGATACAAACCGTAACACTGAAGAAGTCAGATATGAAAGAGTGCTATTAAATATTTCCATTTATGTAAACTTCAAAAGTAAATATAATTTGCAGTGATAGGCAGAAATCATATTAGTAGCAGAAGGTCAGAGAGTGATTATTATATTCACAGTGAATTGTGAGGGGATGGAGCTATGTATGCTTTGGGTTGGAGTACAGGTTACATTCAAAACTCCTTGGATGTCTGATTAAAAGGGGTAGATTTTCTTGTACATAAAAGATAGTTCAAGATAGTGGAAACATATAAATAAGAGCTCCTTATTCTCACATTTTTGCTATTATCACAGAAAATTAATCACTTACAAAACTTTGAAGAACTTGGTTATTCAATAATCACTTATTATTAGTAGAGGGTTGGACATGTGATAAATGCATTCACTAAGAGGAATCGACACATATAACTGTCACATCTTGATCCTTTTTGCTTTCTCTTCTCTTGTCTCCGGTCTTCTCTCAATTCCAGATCTCCTTCCACTGACTGTTTTTCAGTCTGACTTGTCCTTCTTAACACTCAAGCTAAACATCCTCTCCTGTTGTTTACATGATATTAAAGTTGTTTGTCTCTTTTTCACTTTGGCTGTTGGCTTTATATCAGGGGCCCCAGTGAAGCCTCCAACCCCTGATTAAGAGCGTGATTCAGAGTGAAGACAAAGATACATAGTAAATGAAACGGGGCCCAGGAGGTGAGGCCCAGGAGTGAAGTCCCCGAACTTCTGGACTTGCCACTATTTACTGAACACGAAGCAGCAGGGGTCCTATGGTCAGGCGTGCAGGGTGACGATCCGAGATGCTGACGCGAGCGAGGCCCAGCAAAAGCAGAACAGAACATTCTTGCAACAAGTGCATCTTCGGTTAACGGGAACTTGTTCTCTCCCTAGATTAACCTTTTATAGAGGATGAGCAAGAACCACGGAGTCTTCTGCTGCGGATGTTATCTGCTAACACAGGTACCACGGTGGCGTGGACCTGGGTTAGCCTCAGGTGTGGCCGGCGCACATCGAGTTCTCTTTCTGCACACCAGCTGCAGCCAGGAGGCTGTGCACATAAGCCTCAGACCAGCTCCTTATGATAAATATAAGTCAATTTTAGTAAGCTGCCTGAAGATAATCGAAACCTGCTCAACATCGTCTTAGGATGGCTCCTTCCATTTTACTTTTATTAGAGTTGAGAAATGTTTGGCTTGTTTTGGACTTTAGTCTTGTGGGTGTGTGAATGTTACTGTTGCTTTATCAAGTATGTTATCCTTGAAAAACTTCATACATCTGTATCAAAAGGTCGGTTTTACATAGCTTCCAAGTTTTGCCTTAATTGTAAATTGTCTTTTTACATTAGAGCATTTTTATAGATTTAAATTTACAGTTGCCTTTTTAAGCCATCTAATTATACTTTTCCTTTTAAGGAGTTTATTTAGTGTTTTCCTTATACAGTTCTTTGAGTGGTGTATCCTTCCTTCCATTTACTTTTTTCATTAAAAATAAATCCCTACACCTACAAAACTATTTTCCACATTCTTCTTACTTGATCAGTTTTTTTCTAGAAGTCAATTACTTGGCAGATTCCACATGGCTGAGTGGAGGGGCCACTGATTCTGCTGTGGAGCTGGCTGAGGCATGCAGCATACTTTGGGAACACTCCCCAGAAATTTTATTTTTTATTTATATTTTATTTCTTTGTTGGTTTTATTTTTCTGATTTTGTTAATTTGCTTGTTTTTTCTTCTCTGCAGTTTAAATTATTACTTTAAGCTCAGTGGTTCTGACATCTGCCTTGCAAACAATCCTCAGTAACCACGTACCATAATGCTGGGTGTGGGGGCTCACGCCTGTAATTCTGGCACTCAGGAGGCAGAGGCAGGAGGATTGCTGTGAGTTTGAGGCTTGCCTGGGCTACATAGTTCGGGGCCACCTGGAACTATAAAGTGAGATTCTGTCTCAAAGAAAAAGTAGATCTTACACATACAATAGTCCCTGCTTATTTCTGCTTTGGTTCTCTACAATCTCCATTTCCTCCACTCAAACATAGTCTGAAGATATAAATGAGATAGTCCATGATGAATAATTTTTAAATTTTAGGGCTGGGATTTAGCTCAGTGGTTCCAGCAGCTGCCTTTCAAGTGCAATGACTTAGATTCTATTTCTGGTAACCACATATGACAATGCTGGGCATGGAGACTCAGGCCCAACAACAATCAGAAGTACATACCATAGTGCCAAGTGTGGTGGTTCAGCCCTGTAATCCCACCACTTAGGAGGCAGAGGCAGGAGGATTGCTATGAGTTCAAGGCTGAGCTCAGGACCAGCCTGAACTCTTTCCAATAATCATTACATTATTTTACTTTATACAAAAGAAAATCTAAATTTACTATTACAAAAGCAAGACCCTGCTTTTAAAAGAAAATTAAATTCTATGTCATTCTGAGCAGCCTGATGAAATCTTGTGCCATTCTGCTCCATCCTGCTGGAGAACTGAGTATCCGCACTGCGTATGCTAGAGGTGGAATAATAGTTGATGGATTATGTATCTCTTTATTATTCATTCTATGGTCTTCTCATTGACAGAGCACTCAGACATTTGTAATACAAATTAAATTCAGTCTTCTTTGACATTTTACTAACTTTTTGTAGAAAGGTTTAGATGTATTTAAAATTTTTATCCCCTTTGATGGCAAGGGATAGAAATCCACTTCAAAGTTGTTCATGTGAGAAGCAAGTAAACCTTTTATAAACAAAACTCTACAAAGCCCGCGCTCATTGAATTGCAGAAATGCAGGAAGAGGAGGGTATATTTGGGTCTTGAAGAGGTTAGATTCCAGTGCTGGACTGAGGCACAGATTCTAGTCCCTGTTCACGGAGGCCTTACCTCTCACACAAGCTGTGTCCACACAAACCCGAATTGCTCCCTCTGGGCTCCACCCAAAGGCTTCCTGTGAGAAGCTGGGCTGTCCCACAGAGATCCAATTCAAAGTACAGCGCGGGAGCACAGACCTACCCTATTGCTTGAGGGCGCGATCTTATGACCAGCAGCCCTGACCAAAACTGGGTTGAGGGAAAGCTCTGTAAAGATCATCTTATTCCCAGAAAGGAAAGAAGTTGACAGCCTGACTCTATACTTTAAGTGACCTCCCTCACACTTGGCAAATCCTCCTAACCCAGCTGCCATTTCTCTCTGAAGCTCCGCAAGTTTCTATGCTTCAAACCAGTGTAGTAGAGTGATGACGTCACAAAACCAAGGTTCCAGAAGGCTGAGGTAGCCCCAGCCCTCCAACCCTCTTTAGAATAAGAAGAGTCTTTTGTTGGGCACAGCTGGGGTGAGTTGTGAGGAGAGGGAGGCTCCTGCCTCAAATTGCTTTGTGTTCTGCAGGTCCTCACAGAAAGTCCAGAGCTGATTGGAATCTGGGGTCACAGAGGGATATGAGAAAGGTAAGCTTCAGAGGAGTCTGGGAGTGCATGCAGGAAGACCACTGTCTTCCTCAAGAGGGTTGCCAGAGGGAGCTTAAGTAGCCTGAGTTGGAGCTTCGGCCCTCCCGCGGCTCAGAGACACCCACTCTGAGACAGCCAGCTGAGGACAAGGAGTAAGGCACGTACTAAACAACAGTTTGTTTTCTGAAATTCTAAATGGGTGCTTAGAAATTTCACTTGCTAAATCTGGTAACTTCAGAGTGGAGGGCAGTGGGAACACAAAAGAATGTCTTCAAGCTCAGTTTGGAGTAGAGTGAGAAGGCAGAAGAACCCAAACAGGAAGCAAGCCCACCAAAGAAGCCATCTTTTCATTGCAGCAGCAGCTGGGGACCCAGATGCAGGTGGAAGAGTCCAGGTGTTTCCCCTCAGCAACACCCTTTGTTTAAAGGGAAAGACAGATGCTCCTGTGAGAGAACTAGCTCCAGTCTTTGTTTTCACTCTATCGATCATTTTGAAGAATCCAGGCCAGTTCTTTTGTAGATTTTTCCTCACCCATTTGGCTTTGCTTCCACAAAATTAGACCCAGAGTGTGTATCCTTGGCCAGAGAGTACATAGAGGTATTATGTCCTCCTCAGGGCTCCATATCTGGAAGCACAATGTCCCCGTATACTCACTGATAAAGTTAATGTTGATTGCACTGTCAAGACAGTGCCTGGCTTCTCCACTGTATAATTCCCATTTTCCCTGTGAAACAACTAATCTGTAGAGAGACTCTGAGACCATGTACATGTCCAGAGCTTCATCCTTCCTACTCCTCAAGTTGAGACCCTGCCGGTGCTTCTTGTTCAGACCAATCTAAGATGGCTGCAAAATATGAACAGGTACAGGGTTTTGTTCTTGGTCATTTGGGTTTATTTTAGGAAGGTGCTGTAAAATTCACTGTGGTGATATTCGTATAGCTCAGCGAAGATACTAAAAACCATTGGATTGAACTAATATGGCAGGTGAATTAAATATTGTGCCTAATAGCTCAGTAAAGCTATCACAAAAATTTTATTCCAGAGTTGGTCAGCTGATATCCTCTTGATACAGTTTGCATGTGGGTTTGACATGCTGTAGTTCATATTTTGAGCATTTCCTTTGTTTCTGGTACAAGAAGATAATCTAGAATTATTTTGGGGGTTTGACATGCTGTAGTTCATATTTTGAGCATTTCCTTTGTTTCTGGTACAAGAAGATAATCTAGAATTATTTTGTCCTCTTGCTCTAGCCAAGGGATTTACCATATTCCCAGGAGCCTCAGTTCCACTTTGTGGGGAATGTGATGCCAAAACGTGAACATTTATTGTTTTACTTAATATCATGTCATCTCTATTAATAGGCATTATGTAATATTTCATCCTATAGATGAGGCCTAGCAAGTTCAAACATGTTGTCTTTCCAGCCTTTGAAAATAGGGAAAATGAATCCAAAGCCCTGATTTTCACTACACACACATACACACACACACACACACACACACACACACACACACACACAGAGAGAGAGAGAGAGAGAGAGAGGGGGAGGGAGGGAGGGAGAGGAGTTCATTCCTATACCAAAGCTCTTATTCGTGGTTTCTGATACATACTTGTGGGCAGAAGTTAAAAAGTAGAACCTACAACCAGCCCACCAGGAATTCTAGGAGGCAGGGTAGGCCCTTAGGGGAAGTGGTGTGTTTTGTGTCTGGAGGTATGGAACTGGGAATCGGCACTCAGTGTCGTAGCCCTTCTGGAATTGCATATAGAAATGTTAGTGAAGCATGGCTTTCTTAATCTCCTTTCCTTAACCTCCTCTTTCTTATTCTCCTTTCATAACCCAAACACCACTCTCAGCCAGTGTCCACAGTAAGAGGATCTGTGGCTGAAACTTGATGGGCCTCGCTTTGTCACTGGAAAATGGAAAATGGGTATATGGAAAAGGGTTAACTGTCCTTTTGTAAATGTTTACACTTTTCTGTGATAAAACATTCTATAGTAGTGAATAAGGGGGAAAAGACTGAAAATAGGTGGTGAGCAGCAAGTAAGTGAAGAAAATCTTTGTCTACCCTCTGCCAATTCCCTAGGCTTTCCAAGAAGACCAGCAGAAGTCTGTGAGACAAGAGTGGTAGGCCCTGCGGGCCCTTGTCCTCTCCGAGGATGGCCGGGGTGCTGCTCATGTCCTTGGCCAGCTGCCTCCTGGTTGTGAATCGGGCCTTCATCATCAGACGCTGCGATCTGGCCCGGATTCTGAATGAAGAGCACTTGGAAGGCTTTGAGGGCTACTCTCTGAGTGACTGTGAGCGCCCTGAGCTCCCCACCCTGCCTCCTGTCCTATTCCAGCCTAGCAGGCATCTTCCTTTCCTCCCATCATCTTTCAAAGCCAAGTTCAAAAATCTCACCCCTTAAGATGTCTCTCCCAGTGCTCCCTGTTCACTTGACAATTACTGACCCAGCACTTCTGTGTACCGAACACTTCGTGGCTTTACAGACAGAGATAAAGTTCCTTCCTTCATCATAATGTTTACATTCTAGAGGAAAAGAGCAGCCACACACACACACACACATACACACACACGAGTGCACACACATGCACACACGCGCACACACACACAACTCATCATTGAGAGAGAGCCGGACACACACGTGCACACACACACACAGCTCACCACTGAGAAAGAGCTGGACATATACATACACGCAC
>PVIR01036420.1:0-15842 GCA_004026965.1 Petromus typicus
AAAAACCCCACAAACTGGCTTCCTCTAAACCTGATTCCCTCTTGCAGGCCCCACCTTCTATTGTCATCCCACTGGAGTTTAGGCTTCATTGTAAGAATTTTGAGGGGGTACAAGCATTAGTCTACAGCACCCAGATTCCATACTTGCCTCTGTCCTAAAGTATGAATATGCCAGGCCTCATTGTAAGACTTGACCTTTGTGGTCAGAAAGAATAGGGCTGGGAACAATCCTGGATGAATTGGTTATCTGGGATTTTGCTAGAGTGCTTTTCCAAGTAGAAAGGATAATAGGGATTGGTATTATTTTTATATATGTAAGCTCCCTGAAATTGATATTATTTGGAAAAAATTGAAATTTCTCTGCTGAAGTTGGATCAAAAAAATTAGCAGTATCTACATGTATAATCTGGCCACACCGTCATTAGGCTGGGTAATCAGACTTTGAAAATGTCATATGTCGAGGTACATGTACTAGCAAAAACACATGCTGATAAACTAGGAATCATGGTAATAACTTCTGATGTTACATAAAGTTTTATTATGGGAACAAAGTTGCTTGGTCACCAGGAAGAAAAATAATAGTTTGCAGTTTTAAGTACCCAGTGGTATTTGTTAGATATTTGGGAGGGGTTATGGTTTTTGCTTTTAATTATAGAAGGGAGATAAATTTTTTTTATAGTTGTTCAGTGTAAGTCAAAGAGTAGAAGGGGATTTGAATGGACCGTTAGTTTCTAGCACTGTTGTTTTAACCATCCTAGACAGACATATACATATATATACATACACACACATACACACACACACACACACACACACACACACATATATATATGTAAGTATGACATTGCATAGAACTTTAAGAGTTGAAAATAATGTAGTTTCTCTGTGTTGATCAATTTGGTTACAGTACTTCCTCCCTGCCATGATTGATCACCACCCCTGGGATTATCCCTGGGCGCCCTTTCTCCTTCCATGGAGATGAAGACCAGGTGATAACTGTTCCGTCCTGAGGGTCTCTTCATGTCCCCAAATAGTCATTTGCTTGTTCCTTAGTCACCGCATCTTAGGCTAAATTACAAAATAACTGACATTTTTTTGGCCTTTTTTTTTTTCTTACCTATCACTTCTCAAATAGCTGTTAACATAATACTGTGGGGACATGGCCTGTGGGGACTGTGGGGCTGTAGCCACACCAAAAAAGTTCTATTCTCTATACTCAAGTGTTCCGTAAGCAGCCTGTGCTCCGCTGCCTACTGACACAGATCACCTGCTGTGTCCCTTAATCAGTGCTGTCAGGAAGCCAGTCCCTGCCCATTTCCTGTCTGTGATGAGTGTCCCTGTGGCCTGGTGCACAAGCAGCTCCAGGGGACGCACTGAGTTCAGCATCACAGTTCAAGGGCAGACCGTGTGCTACCACCGGTTAACCATTTCCATCACACGCAGGCCCTCACTGCTCAGCCCAGCCACAGGAAGTGAACCTTGTGTCATCCAAAGATTTAACTCTGAGTTGTTTGGGTGTTTGAAGAATTAAGAACACAATGGTTAAGAACTTTAAAGCTAGAAATTAAAGATGAGGAAGCTGAAGACTCATGGAGTCTGGGGTCCATCCTAAAAAGGCACCTCACTGAAGAGGAATAGTACACCAATACACCAGGACAGGAGAAGAAAAGGAGGAACATGCTACACAGTAATGTAAGCTTGATTCAGATAAAATTTTCATATTAATTTTAGGTATAGTGAGATTGGATGCTGTCTTGGATAAATTTGCAGTTGTATCAGTCAGGCTAGGCTATGTTTTACTGAGATAACAAAACTCTTCAAGTCTCTGTAATTTAGTCTCCAAAGTTCTCCCACTCATGCTGCACTGTTATCCCTAGGCAGCTAGTAGCTTTAGTCTACGTGGTCTCCTAAGACCCAGACTGACAGAGCAGAAGACAAACCAATGGTGTTGACTTTATTTTTGTTACTGGTGATTGAACCCAGGGGTGCTCTACCACTATGGGAGCTATGCTCCCAGCCACTTTCATTTTTTTAATTTTAAGTCGGAGGCACACTGAGTTATCCAGGGATAACCCCAAACTTGGGATTCTCCTATGTCATGCTCCTGATTTCGTGGGTTTATAGCTGGGATCCTGCGTCCACTTTAGTACTGACTTTAAAACTTTTTCTTGGAAATAATATATTTGATTTCTTACATTTATTGGGAACAGCAAGGCATGTGGCCATACCTATCCTCAAGAGAAGTAAGAGGATAAGAAATTATCCTATCATGTGTCTAGGGAAGAATCAGAAATACTTTGTAGAAAGTGCTGACACGAGTACTACAGGTGTGAATGGCAGTACTTTTTCCTAGTACGTGAGGAACAGTGATCAATTTTCCTTTAGCTGCTGAGGAGTTAGTAACACCCCCTCCTTTACTGGGGTAAAATGGACAAAAATTGTACATATTTATCAAGTCTACAACTTGATACTTGGAAATAAATACATATTATGAAATGATCAAGTTAACATTCTTTATTTCACATAGGTATCTTTTTTTGAGCAAAAACAGCCAGGTGTACTCTCTTAGCAAATTTAAGAATATAAAACTGTTAACTACAGTCATGGTGATGTATATGTAGTGCTTGTATAAGTGACACATGTGCCCCATTTGCCTGCTCTGTAACTCTGCAACCTGTTTTTCCTTTCTGCTTCTGAGTTTCACTGTTTTGGATTCTTATATAAGTAAACTCATGTAGTATTGTTTTGTGGAGTGATGTGCCTTTCTATTTTGAGGTACATTACCCTAGTTGTCAAGTTAAATTAGCCATGATCTATGGTTATTTGATTGAGAGGAAATGCAAATTGTATCTTTTGTGTACATATATAACAAATACCTTCACACTCATCACAATTTCTTAAAGGCCCTTTTTAGCCTGAAAATTCATAATTGGCTGTTTAGAGTTCATATTAAAGCTTTACAATTAACTGCAGACTGAGAAAATTCATGTCTCTGCCTGAAGAACTAGTTGTAAATGATGATGTGCAATATTTCTCCATTTCTCAAGGAGGAAATGCTGCCTTATTGTGGTTCAGTATTTATTAGCACTATAAATTGAAGTCTGTGTCTTGTGAGAAACAGTGACAAGAAAGAGTGTTTATGGGTCACACATCACCTTATCACTTGTGTGCTTTCTTCTGACAGCGTTTTGCTTGTTTTGAAGTGCTCCATTAGGCTTCTCCCTGGGTAACAGAGGTAATCCTGGTGTTTTGGGACAGTGAGTCAGTCGTAGTCATAGCTGAAGTAATGTTGATGCTAGCTATGTAAGTATTCTTTCACCTCTTAGAAGTTTTTGAAGATCAACAAAATGACCACTTAAAAAAAATCTTAAGATATTTTGAAAGTTTCCTAAGTGACTTGCAACAGCTGGTTTATTTATTTTGTTCTGCAGATGCATCAGGGTATAAATAAATAGGACATGGTGTGAAAACAGCAGAAAGTAATATTTTCATTATTAATAGCTGTGTTTGGGGTTCAGATGTTTACAGCTCCTGGGCATTTGGAAATACTTGTCAGTTGCATCATGATGATTTTCCTACAAAACACAACAAATAGATGCTTCTTGATTTCTGGATGAATTTTTGAAAAGTAAACTTTTCCACATGTGAAATATTGTAAATAAGGCCTTTAATCCATAGTCCTGAACCAACTTCCCCTGCATAAGAAGTATTACTGAGTATACTTGAATGTGGTTATTGTTTCTCTGCAGCTACCTTAATCTAATCCAGTGACGAACCTGTTAGTGCTTTCAGTGATATAAACAGCTGTGGCACGTATGCCACAGGTTGCCCACCATTGCTCTAAGCTGTACACTTGGAATATCATTATTTTTTGAGTCAGAAGTTCACTTCCGGGCCGGTGATTTAGCTCAGTGGGACTGGCGCCTGCCTTGCAAGCGCAAGGGCCCGGGTTCTATCCCCCAGTAACCACATACAATACTGGTTGTGGAGACTCACGCCCAGCAGTAACCAGTACCACATACCTGAGTGCCGGGCGTGGTGGCTCACGCCTGTAATCCCAGCACTCGGGAGGCAGAGGCAGGAGGATTGCTGTGATGTGAGTTAGAGCCTGAACCTAGGGCCAGCCGGAACTACAAAGCGAGACCATGTCTCGAAAAAAAAAAAAAAAAATTCATTTCCTGCTGAAAAGTTAATTATTGCTATTGACCAATGAATAGCCTTCATTACAGTTGCTTTTCTTGAATGACAACATAGACATTAGACCAGTCTTTGTTTTCAGCTCTCTATATGGCCAACTCTATGTTCAGTATAAGTAGTCCAAATCAAGAGGCGACCATTGGAATGTAATTGTGAATTTTTAAATTGCTTGTTTGATTTTTGTGTTAGGAAAAAATGTTTAGCTAAAGAATCATGTCTTTGATATCCCCGGACTACAGTAAAATAGATTCCCAAACAAAAGCACATGAACAAATAAATGACTATACTCTTTTAATGAAATAAACCCCCAGATTAAGTAAAACATATAAATGAAGGAAAAAGCTACAATTATTGGCCAGTAGCCTTTGCAGACAAGTAATCCTTAGGGCAGGGTTTTTGCTCTATGAGCTGGAAAACAAGATACTAGTGATTTTTGAGTCAAGAAGCCTAGACTTGGGTTGTCTGCCAGAAGGTGAGTATGGTGTTTACCATCGAGAAAAGAAAACTCTGGAGGGTTTTGCAGAACACTGAGTCCCAGTTATTCCCTCTACCCTGCCATGGAACTAGTGATTTTCTAACTGAGGTTTCAAATAGTCTAGAAGGAAAACAGATCTCAAGAAACATAAATTCTTTCTGGGAAGACATTGATTCAAAGTTTGCAAAGAAAAAAGAAATACATACTTGACATCTTCCCTAGTGTGCTTTGTATGTACTAATTTCTTAATGTTAAACACATGTTTGATTTAGGAGACCCAGTGGTATTTTATTGAAGCATTGACTACACTGATATAAATTGAGTTAGGCAGCACCATTTCTAAAATTCTTTCTGGTTCAGAGGCATGGTAATTACAGATGTATTTTTATTACAAGAACATTCTCTCGCACCAGAATTACCAGCTCCCACTGGTGGGACATGAGGCTGTATTGAGGGCAGAAGCCATGGATACCCCAACCTCTGATGGTGACCACTTATGTTGCACACAGGAGCCAAGGTCCAGCTTTGACAGCTGCTCTGACGGACTGAACTCAGACCTGCAGGTGCTCTCTCAGGTGCCCGCCCTGCTGTGGCCAGCAGGCTCGGCTCAGATCCTGTCTCAGAGAAGTGAGTCCACGCATGTGATTGGCAGCGATTCTCTCCAACAGAACATTTATGAGAACTTCATGCGAGAGTTGGAAATGAGCAGGACCAACACGGAGCATGTGGAAACATCCACAGAAACCGTCGAGTCCAGCAGCGAGTCACTCAGCTCGCTGGAGCAACTGGATCTACTCTTTGAGAAGGAGCAGGGAGTGGTCCGGAAAGCTGGGTGGCTTTTCTTCAAACCCCTTGTCACCTTGCACAAGGAAAGGAAGCTGGAGCTGGTGGCTCGGAGGAAGTGGAAACAGTACTGGGTGACACTCAAGGGTAAGCATGTTTGTTGTAACTCCCCAAAGGCCACTGGTAGTTATTCCCTCCCTGTGCTGCTTGGGAAAGTGCCTCTGAGGTCCTCATCCCTTGGAATTAATGTGGAGGATTCAATACAGAATCGTAGGAATTTAAAAATTCACTCGACGGTTTCTGTGATGTTTCCACTGCAAATCCTTTGTCAAATCTGTGTTCTATTGGCTTACTTACCTTTATATATCTTATTTAGAGTACCAAATAGGGGTTTTACTTAAAAGCTATTGCTTATTATTTTGTATTTTTTAGTCTACCATTCTTTGACACCATTTGTAAAACTAAATTATGAAATGTGTTTAGTTATTAGGAATGTAGGTTTTACATTTCACATAATGTATATTTCCAGAACCTCGAAGTGGCACCCTTACTTCGTACCTTGGATATCATCTGGGTTCTTGGATTATAGTGTTTCACTTTCATGAACTAAGAAAGTCTACTTGTTACTACCAGCAAGTACAGCTTTGTTTGTTTCTTTCTTTGTTTTGGTGCTGGGAATGGAACCCAGGGTCTTCCATGTGGAGCATGTGTGTAAGATGTGAAGACCCCGTAAGCTGTAACCTGTCCCTACTGTGTTCTTATTTTTTGACTCTAGATTTGGATCCTGTGGTACCATTGTGACAGAGAAAGGCAAAGAACTTACTAGTTTTTGTATACTCAGGAAGGCAGTTTTATATGAATGACAGAAGAGACTTGGAAGTTGGAATTATGTATTAAATCTAGTAAGATAAGATTTATTTTGAGACAGGGTCTTGCATTTGTAGTTCAGGTTGGCCCTGAGCTCAGCCCCGAACTCGCTGCAGTCCTCCTGCCTCTGCTTCCCAAGTGCTGGGATTACAGGCATGAGCCACCACGCCTGGCACTGTGGTATGTGGTACTGATTGCTGGTGGGCATGAGTCTCCACACCCAATATTGTATGTAGTTACTGGGGTCCTTACACTTGTAAGGCAGGCACCGGTACCGCTGAGCTAAATACCCGGTACTAGTAAGACAAGATTTTGAAGGGTTGAAAAGTTAAGTTATGAGGCTTAAAAGTCAAAAAGCTACCCAAGGATAAGGCAACGTATTATAACTGAGAAAGACTTGTAGGTTTGACTTGCTTCAGAGCTGCTGCTTATTGTTTTGTGTGTATTACTGTGCCATTGTGTGACACTTCAAGATATGTGTATGTGTGTGTATATGGGTAAAACTGTGAAATGTTTGAGCTGCACACACAGAATGAATTTCCCAAAGTAAAAGCCAGTGTGCTGTACAAGGGAGAACGTGACCCTTACCTCCAAATTAGAGTTGTCATGTCTTTTGTAAAGGACATGAAAATCTGCTTCCTTCTTCATGGTCTGTCATTTCTCTCCTAATGGGTCTGATATGTATCAGAGAGGACTTATTCGTCAATAAGAAAATGGCTCTTGAAAAGTCTATGCATGACAAGCCGCTGTCTGGAGAGATAAGTGAACCTATTGGGCGGTGGTGGTGTGTGCAGGGGCTGAACACCTGGTATTGTGACTCACAGGTGAACCTGTCTACTTTTATGATATTTAGAATGGGTCACCTTGATCTTGTTGCGAGCAGAGTGGTCAGTCAGAAGGAGGACCCAACACAGAGGTTGCTTTTACTTCTACTTTACTCAAGGCACAAGGTCATAACACACAATAATGCAACACACTGTTCACACCAAAGAGGGGGAGTCCTACCGAATCCAAGAGTCCCAAGTTTGCACCACTGGATTTCTAAAGTCCCGGTCTGGTCTGGTGTCGGGAACCGACTTGAGTAGTCAGGTGTTCGGTGTTGTCTGGCGAAGCCTCCGGCTGGAGTCCCACAGCATGGCCACGAAGGCGCGGGGCCAAGTCTCCCAAAGGGGACTTGACAGCCTGGCGTCCTGTCGGCCGACACTGGGTTTAGCCCAGCCAGTCGGCCTAGGAGATGCCTGGCTGCTCACTGCAGTGAGGTGCTGGTATATAAAGACAGTTTGACGTCATGTCGGAGGCATGTTCTCCTTCAGGCTTCGTGTGTCTCTCGGAGTTCTAAGATGTTCCTTATCGTATTCAGTAGGCACTAACTCTAAGTCTTACAATCTAACTTACGATCTACAGTTACACCCAAAATGTCTCTTAATATTGCAAGTTATTTTCTTATGTTAGGGGGGCATGTGCACATGTTCCCTACTGATCCATATGTGTAATGTACTTTTTCTGTTTTTTTAAAATAAAATTTGGCTCTTAAAACTAATGCTTCTGAAAGCTTTTCCCTGCTTGCTTTCTCAGCAGTGGGGTGATGGTGAAGGTATGATGACCATTTCCCTTCTGGAAGAGTGAGCCATCCCTGCCAGTGAAGGGATTTTGAGCTATGCCATATCCAAGATGGCGTAAAGATCTAGGAATCTTCACCCTGGTGGAAAAAAGAACCGGGGTGAGAGAGAGCCTCAGTGTTGTAAGGGGACCTTGACTTTATTCTAATGCTGCAGAGATTAGGATGGGTCTGATGGAGGGCAGGCTGATTATGTGTCACTGAAAACAGTCTCTAGAATCAGAGGCATGCAGAAGGGTACCAGCAGACCCTCCTGCTTCCCTCCTGCTGACAACACAGCCAGATTTTCAGGGCCTCCTTGTTGTGCTGTGGGGTGGGGGTGGAGTCTCATTCAGGCAGGTGTAAGGTAAAAGCTAGAAGAGTCTGTCAGATGCCTCCCGTCCATCCTGGAAGGTGGAACAGAACTTCTGGTTGCTGACTTCAGTGTGGGAGATGGGCCCGAGTTTTCTTGATTATTTTAAGGTCTCCCTGCCTGTGCCCTGCTCTCTTGGGACTCGCTTGTACAACACTTAAAGATGCATGCATAAAGGGTGCTTTGTGAGTGTTATCAAACACACATTCCTTACTTCCTTTCAGCCAGAGCTAGGCATGTGATTAAGATGTTTTTCCCAGCATGACCTTTCCCATATGGCTTTCTACACCTATTTCCTCTAGGAATTCAGAATGTTAACATTCCACTTTCTTCACTTAAGAGTCCAAGTTGTAATGTTTGGACTTTGCTGTTTGGCTTGATCTTAGTTAAAAACATATTAAGTTCATGTAGGCAGAATTTAAATATTATACTTCACATATCTGTGTAGGTAAATTAGAAACAGTTCTCTGTAGAGAGTAGTTACCAGCAAACTGTCTAATGAGCTGCCTGCATTACGTGTACAGGGATGGATGTTTTTCGGTGTTGTGGGGACATAATACATTTTTTACAAGGAGGTTCTGTTTTATCCCTATCTTTCCCAAGGAGTGGATTCTCATGCAGTTCTGAGACTTTGTAGGAGAAAGAGCTCGCAGGTCATTGAAGATTCCCCTCCAAATGCGCAGTATACCTTGTGCAGCATTAGGAGGGAAGTTCATTAGATGGCTGTAGGAAAGCTCTTGTCCCTCTGCTGAGATGGATCAGCTGCAGAAAAGTGGGCTGAGATGTGGGACGGGGTGTGTCAGAGGCGGGGCGTATTTAAGGGATGACTGCGACTGAGACTCATTGCTCTCTTCCCACGGTGACATTTCTTTCTCTTCTGCTGTGCCTCCACTACTGTTGTAACTTCTGAATTATTTCCTGCTCCTGTGGTGAGAAGACCTTCCACTGTCCTGCCTTCAGGTCAGCCCCCAGGCCTGGGGTCACAGTCACTGCTAAAGGTTGCAGCACTGGGGTAGGGGAGAAGACACTCATTAATGTGGGTTGGCTGTGTTGTCCCAGCTCCAGGCCCCCCCTTTGAGGCACAGAGTTCCTTCCCATTAAATGGCTGAAACAGGGTTAAGACCGATTTCTTGTTCTCTAAATCCAGTAGGCACAAAATTGTGTGTATGGTCCTTCTATTTAGGTCTGGCGCTAGGAGGAGGAAATGTCCACGGGGAACTGTAGTTGGAGTTGATGAAGTGTGTGGCAAATCTTGGCACCCGCCCAGCATTTATGTTTGTCTTCTCCAGATGTGATGAATCAAACCATGTCCTTTAGAATCCAGTGTGAGGGAAACCGGAAGTAAAAGCTGACCGACTAGAAAGAGCTCGGGTGTTGTGGGGCTGGCATGACTCTGTCACCTTTACCCTGGTCTGTGGGTCTCAGCTTTTGAAATGTTGCGTGTTCCTCAGACAGGAACAGCCTTTCCTGATGTAAAGATTAGGTTTATTGTTCCCAACTGCGTCACTGGTGGAAAAAGAGAGTGGCTCAGACCTGCACAAAGAGCTTTGGCCATAAATTCCTTGTTCCTTTCCCTTCTTCTAATATGTGAACGTACATGCTTGCAAGTTTAGATGAGGTGTCGGATTTGGTTTTCTGGTGCTAGGGATTGAGTCTGGGGCCTCCCAGGGTGCTGAGCACAGGCTCTGCCACAAGCAGCACCCCAGCGGGGGTGGGGCGGGGTGGGTGAGTTTTATTTTCGAGGAGGAGCAATTGCTTGGTACTGACTGCCATGGAAGGAGAAGTGCTGTTTCTAAAACCTGAGGTGCGGGCATCTTCTTGTCTGGTTTCTCAGGTTTGCTGTTGTTGGTATGAAGACTCGGTTTTAAAGGAGTCAAATCTGTAGGATGAAGTGTGAGCACTGGACACTCTCACTGTACGGGCGGGGAACCCTGGTAGCTCTTTCCCTCCTGCTGAGTGAAAGGGGTTTGTAGAGCACAGGTGGTGACCATGTCATCTGTATTTGTGTGCCGGAGCTTGACATGTGAGAGGTGCTCAAATGTCTCTCAGGAGTCTGAAGGGATAGTCACCCTGTTCCAGAGAACATATTTGCATGCTTGTTAAAGCCACAGTTTGTTCCCAAACTGAATCTAGTATTTGTGGCATTCCTATCAGATGAGTAAAATAGACCTTAAGTAACTTCTACCTGCAAGGCTTTTAGCTTATCAAGGAAAAATAAGTACTGAAAAAGTATCAGTGTTTTAAAGTAATATTTAAAATCTAAGCACATTTAAATTGTTCTTAGCCTAAGTTACTAAGATTATTATAATATATCCTATCTGTGAAGTAAGAGACATACTAAAATCAAGTGTCATGGCCTCTGGAGCATAAATAAACTGGGTACTTTCTCATAAATGGCTGAGTTATGCTAGGACATGTAGTTTCTAGTTACTGCACATCCCCTGTGTAGTTGATGAAAGGGGGATTTTCTTCTTCCTCCCACATGTGGGTCTCCTAAGTAGTGCAGCCTCGTGCTTAGGAGAGCAGGCGCACCGGGCCTAAGGTCATATCCCCACTCCGCCACCGTCCAGCTAAGGGAGCTGTGTGGGTGAGAGCTTTCTCCCAGGTCTCCTCTGGAGAGCAGCTCACACAATGCTTGCCTCATGGAAGAGGCACTGACGGGGCTGGCACGTGTGGAGGACCTGGGGGGATTAAGCGGCCGAGCGTGCTTGGTGTTGTTAGCACCGACGTTGCATTTACAATGCGGTACTGCGGTTCGTGCTCACACAGTGGGGCCTTCTTCAGAGGCCACGTTTCCTTCTCAGTCGTGTCTTTTCTACATAATCTTCTCACTCAGGTCTTTGGGATTTTGTCTTGCTTTGCTTTGTTTTGTCTGTGCATCACTTTTGTCCCCAAGCCTTTCCTGACCCTTAGCTGGGTGGTGGGGACATGATTACTTTGTTTTTGTCTTTTCCAGGCTGCACCCTGCTCTTTTACGAGACCTATGGGAAGAATTCCATGGACCAGAGCAGTGCCCCACGATGTGCCCTGTTTGCTGAGGACAGCATCGTGCAATCTGTCCCAGAACACCCCAAGAAGGAAAATGTGTTCTGCCTCAGCAACTCCTTTGGAGATGTCTACCTTTTCCAGGTACCACCCAAGCCAGGCGGATGGAGGCCGGGTGGGGGGAGGCGTGTGCGCAGCTCAGATGTGAAGGACATAGCAGTGAAACAGACTGAACCCTGCTGGTTTGGATTAGAACTCGACTGGGAGGCAGGATGATGGCCAGTCCAGTCATTGGTACAGCCGGCATTTCTCAGGTGCCCATGAAGTGCCAGGCTGTGCCTGGGAGATACTCACTGGAGCACAGAGAGGAAGCACTGTGACTGCTCTGAAGTAGCACACAGACTGGAGAGTAAAATAGCCGAGATTCCCAAAGTGGAAGCTTTTTAAGGAATCTGAGCAAATGTGTACAGAAGGAGCTCGGCTCTTGCCAAGAATCTTAACAGAAGTGAAAGGAGAAGCTTTCCAGGAAAGCCTCATGACCAAGCTGCATCCTAGTGCTGCTGTTGAGTGTATATGTAGTCTGGGAGTCCTTAGCAAGCATCACTGAGGTTCAGACTCTTAACACTTCAGTTAATAATAATAATAGCTTAAAGGATTTCTCCAAGGGTTAAATAACATAATGTGCAAGTATCAGGTGCTAAAGAAATTCGGCCCCTCCCCATCCCCCAGATGACATCTCCCTGCATTGCCTAGGCTGGCCTTGAACCTGTGGGCTCAGAGCTTTTCTTCTGGAGTAGCTGGAAGTATAGGTTCATGTGCCCACACCTGACTAAGATTTTAAATTATTATTCTTTTAAAGAGATGGGAATGATAGTCAAGAAGTGCAAGATATTTCTCAAATTCTCTCCCTCTAAACCTAGTACTTGATGTAGATGCAGAGCCAGCTGTAGATTGTGTCTGGCTGGAAGGGTCATGGGGAGCCTGCGATGTCCTAGGGTCCAGTCTTTGATGCTGTCACTCAGAGCCTCTGCAGAATATAGTCATTGTGCCTAAAAGTACCAAAGAGCAGAAAAAAAAAAAACCCATTCCATACCCCTAATATTAGAAGACAGTGACTTTAATGTTATAGTACATTATTTCTCCATATTCTTTTATTGATATATTTAATAATTGAGCCCATGCAGTAGATGCAGTTTTCAGTTTAGATTATAGATTTTAATGTTTTGGTTTCCTTCTGTTACAATTCTGAAGATAAGCAGCTGTTTTGCATCGGGTAATAGAACCCCACCTGCACACACCCTGGTTTGCTGGCCAACAGTTGTTAGCTATTTGGTCTTCCTCATACTTAAAGCTTCCCATCATATTTAGGTCTCCATGATTGTTTCTCCTCAGCACTCTATGTTCCCTCAGACCCTCTGGATCTGAGTTGAATGGCTGGGTGTGTTTTTGAGGTTAAACTGTTTTTATGAAGTGCAAATACTTCCTGGGTTTTACACATCAAAGCTTAGCTTTGCATTTTGGAGAGAGCTATTGTGTTAACATTACTTCCAACAGTTTCCCTCTCTTTGGTGTTCAGGCTACCAGCCAGACAGACCTGGAGAATTGGGTCACTGCCATACATTCTGCATGTGCATCCCTTTTTGCAAAGAAGCATGGGAAAGAGGACACCGTGAGGCTACTGAAGAGTCAGACAAGAAGTCTGCTTCAGAAGATTGACATGGACAGCAAGATGAAGAAGATGGCAGAGTTGCAGCTGTCGGTAGTGAGTGACCCCAAGAACAGGAAAGCCATTGAGAACCAGGTACCGTTTGCCCACAGGGCCCTTGAGCAGCCAAATGCAGGGTTGGCTGGGTGGTGATTCTCTGTTGCACAGTTTCTGAGGCTCGTTGGCTTATGTTTTTAATGGCTGTTCTTTTGTGACATGGCAGATTAACATGAAATTTTATTCCGTATACACCTTATGCACACAGCCTGAATGTAATGTATAGAACATTTTAAATAATTTTTTTAAATGAAGCAAATTTTCATGGTATGGAATTTTTAACTTATGGTGTCATGTAAACACTTAAGGTTTGGATTTTAGAACATTCAGATTTTATATATTTGGATTAAGAATGCTCAATTTGTGTATCAAAATCTTAGTGAGCATATCCTTTTTTTCTTTGTTGAGTGGTACCTTGTTGCCTGACTGATTCTGTCAAATATTGTCATTTTCTGAATAAAATTGTACATAATAAATTGTACATATTAGACAAGGAAGATTTGGGTACAGAAGAAGGTTTTGGAAAGAATGGTTTGGTGTAGTGCACCTATTCCTTTGTCAGTGGAATCTGAAAAACTAGTAGCAGGTAATAGACTGCTAGAGAAAATGGTCAATTTCTACATAATATGATCATGGAAGGTTTCTGTGCTGTGTGCATTTTAGAGGTGGTGAAGGAGCCTTGTAGCTTTTCTTCTCCTTTGCTCAGACAGCCCAAGTTTGGTGAAGTTTCTGGCCTGCTTTCATAGGTCAGGTTTCCAGGGAGGCTGGGCTTCAGCTATACCCTGAGTATGGGCTTCAGCTATACCCTGAGTGTGACTGGGATGTCACAAGGAATGCTGGGTGTGCAGTGAGGAGCAGGGCCAGGCAGGAATGAGTGGGCTGTGATGCTGCTGGTGCCATCGAATGCCCTGCAGCTGGAGAGCCAATCCGAGCTGCTGGGCGTCATGCAAGCAGGTTGGGCCTTTGCTCCGTGGGGTCAGCAGATCACACCAGAGCTGTTTAGGTGATCAGCTGATCAGTTGCTCATGAGGCTCCATCTGGGAGCTGTGGGCAGCTCTGGGTAGGAATCTTGTTTCTGTAAAGGGACAGCTGAGAGTGCACCATAGCATCTACTGTACCCCACTGAGAGCAGTTGTTCAATAACTTGTAAACTTGGATGAGGGATAGAGTGAAGATAGTTTGGCATGTTCTTGCATTTTTCATCATTTTTACTTGTTAAATTTCATAAAAAAGTCAAGTCCTTGAAAAAATTCCCAAGTAACACAGCAATCTGGACATACTTTTTAGAAATAAGAAGTTGTCTGCAGATTCTGGCCTGGTGAGGGCCTGCTTCCTCATTTATGGGTGCCATCTACCTGCCATGGCTGCCAGTGGAGAGGGATGAGCGAACTGGAGTCCTCCCTTGTGAGACACTGACCCTGTTCTTCAGGCTTTTCCATCAGGACCTAATTGCTGCTTTGGAGGCCCCACTTTCTCACCATTGCTTTGGGAGTTAGGATTTCAGCACAGGAGTTGGGGGATATATACATTCAGCCATAGCAGCCTGGAACATAAACCTTGAATGTAAGTTTTGTTGTGTCCTCGGTGTTTGGGTGGAACATACATTTCTAAGTTGTGGAAAGACCATAGGTAGCTTTTGGAGACTGTTCAGTGGAGATGTACAGGGTGGCCTAAATGCGAGGTGAAGGTCGGGAGATGGCATTGGTTGGGGTGCAGCTACAAGGCTCAGTCACAGTGTCTGGAGGGAGCACAGAAGCTTGTGTGGAAGACACACATCAGAATGCAGCATTTCCTGTAGACTGCAGAGTGGTTTTAACAGAAGTGAGAAGGTCACTGATCCTCTGAGAAGCAGACGGGGGCAGGGAGGAGTTTGGGGTCCAACGAGAATGTACTGGCTGCTGCCGAGTGCAGCGTGTGTTCTCGCTGCCCCGCTTGCTGACGTCTTGGAGGAGCTAAGGTCCTGTGGCCACCTGGCTGCTCCCCAGCCTTCTATCTCTGCAGCATGGGGTGTGACAATAGCTGCTCTATTAAGGGTAGTGGCAGATTGATAGAGGGCTTCAAGGAGAATTGCTTATCCTGGTGTTGTCTTTACACAGAATCTCACCTGTGGTCACCTGTGGCACATCCAAGTCCAGGTACCACAGCTGTCTGTGGGTGGAGACGTCACTCACAGAGTCCAGTGTCAAAGGGTTTGGGCACCCATGGAAAAACTCTCACAGGGTATGTGAATACCTATGATTGTAGAGCACAATCCATAATAGCTAATCTTGGAAGTGGCAGATGAATGGATCAAGACACTATGGGGTTTATACACAAAGTAGATTACTCTCCCATAAAGAAAGATAAGAGTCACTTGTAGGAAAATGGATGTATAATGTCAAGTGAAAGGAATCAGACACAAGCTAAAATGCCTGTCTATTCCCCTTATATGAGAAACCCAAAATATAAAGAGCAAATTAAGATAACAGTAAAAAGGGTGAACTTTTGCAGAAGGAGACAAAGAGATAGAGAAAGAAGGGGATGAAAAGATGTGTCATGTCCATGTCCTCACTCCCCACAAGAACTATAGCCATATGTACTGCACATGTGTATAAAACACCTAGCGCAAGAGTCCTCACAGGGACTGAGCTGGGGAAAAGCAGGATTTTACCTTTGCTGCCTCTTTTGAAGCTAGTTTTGGAGCCATTCTATAGCCCCCTGGAAGTAATGCCTGATTTGGAGTTTTTAGACCCTTATGTTTAGTCGCATGTTTGGACTGAAGAGAGAAAAGGAAAATTTTTTTTTTTTTTTTTTTTTTTTTTTGG
>PVIR01036421.1:0-15808 GCA_004026965.1 Petromus typicus
TCAACTCATCCCCTCAAGGTCAGCCCAGCTACTTTCTCCATGGAGGGAGAAATCCGCTCTGAGTCCCCACCTCACTTCTCTTGTTAGCTTCATTCTCCCCACCTTAATCCTTTCCCATTAAAACACTGAAATGCTCATTTATAGTAACCCAACAATGCAGAAGGTTTTAAGGAACAAGTTACTATTTTCTCTACTTTGCTTCTTTAATGGCTCCCTTTCTTCCGTATCCTTTTAAGTAACTAATGTTCTCTTTTACTTACATCTTCAGTGCCTTTCTTGACATTCACGCTGATATATTATTCATGTACTCACACACATTGAGGGAGCTTCTAATTTTTAGATGAAATCATATGACTACAAATACAATCTTCTGGGGTTTTTTTTTTTTTTTTTGAGACAAGGTCTCGTTTTTTTTTTTTTTTTTTTTTTTTTTTTTTTTTTTTTTTTTTTTTTTTTTTTTTTTTTTTTTTTTTTTTTTTTTTTTTTTTTTTTTTTTTGTAGTTGAGGCTGGCCTTGAGCTCAGCCTGGAACTCACAGCAATCCTCCTGCCTCTGTCTGGAAACTGCTGGGATTACAGGCATGAGCCACCATACCCAGCACTGTGGTATGTCGTTCTGATTGCTGGTGGGCGTGGCATTGTTGTTTGTGGTTACTGGGGATTGAACTCCGGACCTTGCGCTTGCAAGGCAGGTGCCGGAACCACTGAGCTAAATCCGCAGCCCATTTTTCTGTTTTTAAGTTTAGTAATATATACGGATTGTCCTTCATGACAACTCATACAGGTCTCATTCTTCTTGATGGCCTTATAGTATTCTGTTTATGTCACCTTTTCTTCCTGTAATCTTTGAAACCATTTCTTTTATACTTGTGCTTTCATTTCTATGGGAAAAAGCTACAACCATGTGAAGTCTGAATCAAAGATTATTTCATGCTTATAGTTATTGGAAGATTACTTTCTACTTGGGTGTAGTGATATTGAAGTTTGGCCTGCTTCCTCACAATCACACCAGCTTTTAGGTATTAAATGCAAGTATGTTGTGTTTTTTACTATCTGCTGGGTGACAAGTGACATTTTATTGCTTTCATTATCATTTTTTTAAATACTAGAGAGTTTAAATATCTTTTTATATTTCATGCCCAGTTGTTTTTACTTTTCTGTGAATTTGTCGTTCAAATCCTTTGTCCATTTTGAGAATCTGTGTCCATTAATACTTACAGTCTTGTAGTACAGGTGTTCTTGTTCTTGTCTGCTAATCTCTATAACAATGGCTAACATTTGTACAATACAGAAAGTGCTTTACACACACAGTAGTTCACTATGTTCTCACTGGGATTCTGCAAGAAACTTACTATCCTTGGCTTGAAGAAACAGCCCTCAGGCTGCTGTGGCAGAGCTGAGGCTCTCGCTTCCGTCCATTCCTCTGTGGGGGGATCCATGGGCAGCTTTTCTCTCTCCACGGTACCTCTGCACCGCTTATATCAGGGGATGGTCCCAGACTCACTAAGGGAGCCTAGGATGAATGGGTACATCAGAGGATGGAAAGACTGATGGACAGATTAAAAGGTGGAAAATTGCATCTACTAATATAAGCCCCTGTCTATGCTTTCTGGACTTCTGTTCAAAATATTCCATATATATATAATATATATAATATATATTATGTATATTTATATATAATATATAATTTATATATTATATATATATATTTTTTTGAGACAGGGTCTTGCTTTGAAGTTCAAGCTAGCCCCGAGCTCCAGCCTCAAACTCACATCACAGTAATCCTCCTGCCTCTGCCTCCCAAGTGCTGGGATTACAGGCATGAGCCACCATGCCTGGCACTGTGGTATGTGGTACTGATTGCTGGTGGGCGTGAGTCTCCAAGCCCAGTATTGTATGTGGTTACCGGGGATCGAACCCGGGCCCTTGCACTTGCAAGACAGGCACCAGAACCACTGAGCTAAATCCCCAGCTCCTATGTTTTGTTTTTATTTTGTTCTTTTTCTTACTATTAGGGTAGTGCTGGGGATTAAAGCTGGAGCCTTGTTCCTCCTAAGCAAGCACTCTCACTGAGTTGCACCCCCGCACATCTCCTCATTCTTTGCTGCCAGTGCCAAACACTGTCTTTCAAAAGCATCTGATCACCCGACATTCTTTGACTTCTGACCTAGTGATGAATTTCTGTCCCATGCATGGACAATAGCCTCTCATGTCAGAAGACAACATTTAAAGACCAGGGGGACAGAAGTCAGTATCCTCAGCTACACAAGATGTTGTATCCCATTCTCCACCAGGAAAGACATTTGGAAATAACTAGAGACACTTTTGATGACACAATTGGAGATGCTACTGGCACCGGGGCATGGAGGCCAGGAATGCTGCTCAGCAACCTGCAATGCCCAGAATGGTGCCCTCCACAAAGAACCGCCTGGCCCACAGTGCCAGTAGTACCCTGACTGGGAGGAGCCTTGGCTTCAAGCCACAGGAAACCCACAGAAGCAGCATCCTGGAAAGCAAGACTGTAGGATTTGTAAACTCAAGTAACAAAGCTTTCGATATTAAGGAGCCCAGAGGGACATAACTCAGTATCCTCAGTTGTATCCAGTTGTGTGGCTTAGATCTTTGGCAAGTCATTTGTCCTTTCTACACCTCAGTTTTGTCTAAAGTTAGGATAGTCTTATCTTCCTTGAGAAGTTAGAAAGAAGACCAAGCAAAAGGATCTACGAGATAAAGTGCCCGGTTAATGTGAGAGATGCTAATTGTCACAGGGAAGCACTGGAGAAAGGTCTCTTATTATCTGGGTGTGAGTGCAAAGGGATTCAGGCTGTATGCTGGACTGTGTGGAGGATTTGAGGATGTGGAAATGCAGGTGTTTGTAGTTTAGAGTCCAGAAGACTAGCTGAATGCTAATCTCCCTGTGTCCTTGTTGGCTGCTCTGGAAACTGCGGGCGGACAGCTAATCAATGGGGGGAAATGATGACTCCTGCACTGTGCACATACTAACTGGCAGCCCTGGAGCAGACCAGGGGCTAGTGAACATGCTTTTACTCTTGAAGCAATGCTGGATGAGGAACTGTGGAGGAATTCCCAGTGCTGGATCTAGTTGGCAAGGGAATAAGATCTGAGCTTTATGGGACATCAGACAGGTAACAGAGACAGAAAGGAGAAAAGGTGTTGAAATTAGGGAAAACTAAGGAATTCTAAAAGGAGAAGGGAAAGTAGGAGGAGACCCTGAGGGATTCTGGAACCTGAAAACAGATGCCCGGAGAGGGACTTTCACTCTGAGATGGGCAAAGAATTTTTCTGAAGAGCCCAGCCTCATCATCCCAACTCCATTCTTGTTTCACTCGGCCACATTTCCTGGCTCAGGCTGGCACTTCTGCTCTGTCTATCCCCCCACACTCACCTGGAGCCCTCAATCCTTCCTTCCCCTTCACTCATCTGCTTAGGTCCTGGTCACTTTCCATCCATCAGGCTGACTTTGGAAGAGAAAGGAAGAGAGGAAGGGGGAGGGCTGGTCCAGTCCGATTGCCCTGCTGCTTCTGACTTACCCTCCCCCTAAGAACCGAGGCAGCTTCTCCTCTAATGTTCTCACCATGAGACCAGCCTATGCAAACATATAGGTCCTGATTTGAGACATAAGTAGTGAGCATCAGTTACAGTGTGGAAGTCACAGCTCAGAGGCGCATAGGTTCAGGACCAGAGTCCAAGTGCAGCATCTTCTTGGCATGAACATCCCAGAACTGCCAGCTGTCTTGTCTTTCTGGAGGCCTCAGGCTGGTGTCACCCTATCTCAGTAAGAAGTTTCTTTGAGGGTGGAGGGGAGGCACAGACGAAGTCAAGGATGTGTGCTGAGCTCATAACTGATTTGGACCACTTTCCTCGAAGGAAGAATCCAGAAAAATTCCCCTATCGGTGTTTCTAGCTCGGCAGTGGCAGCTGGTGGGTTGGAAGGGAGGATAGCCACTTGTCCCTCTGTGAGGGGACTAGTCCTTCAGGGGAGTTCAGGCTGCTTCCAGCCTGGCCGGGTGGGGTGCGCATCGTGGGGGCTGGTGTGGCAGCTGTGGGCTGCACCGAGGCCTGTCAGGGAGGAATGATTAATGAACAGCCGCACCAGCTGAGGCTAACCTTTGGAGAGCCGAGCAGGGCATCTGCGGAACTGTCAGGCTCTGACAAGGACAGAGCTGAACAACCAATTATGCCGCCATCACTAAGGTGGGCTGTCACTTTAATCCCAGCCATTCACTTAGGCAAGGACAGGGAAATTTCTCCTCTGTGGAGGCAGGTGCCTTGGCCACCTTAACCATTTCAGGACAGGGCAGGGACCCTCGCTGGGAGCTGATGGGTTTCCGAACTTCTGGGCTTCCCCTGGTTCCCAGTTCTTCTTTCATACTGACCGTGAGAACAGAATTCCAAATATATGCCTCCCATTTCTTTCTACTCCCTCCTGTACCTCTGTATTTCGCAGATGAACCTGACTTCTTTAACCTGGCACTCAAAGCTTGTCGTCCCATTTAATCACCCAATCTTTATTCCAGCATTTGGGATAGTAGGAATTCTGCCACTACAGATTAGGCTAACTCAATACAAGCACTGACCCCTTAGAAGCTTATGGCCTCCCAGTAGTGACAGATAAGCTAAGTCCCAGCGTATAAATCTCTTATAGAAATGGTGAGAGAAAGCCATGGGAACCCACAGGAGGAACCTTGAACCCACACCTAGGAGACCCCACACAGAGATCATCTTGGCCTTTGCCTAAAATGCTAGGCACCTCTTAGACCAGAAAGTGGTAAAAGGGGAAAGCCAGCATGAAAGTGAAAAAATGTGTAAATTCTAGTGGCGGCAAGCGATTCCACGTGTCTCTGAGATCCATGTACATGAGAAGAGGCTGCTAAGTCTGCAAGAGGGGGGACCAGATGGTGAAGGGCTCTGAATGTCAGATAAAGCGATTTGGATTTTATCCTACTTCTAAGAAAGGAATTGATTTAGGACCTGTCTTTCCAACTACTTTTTTGACATTGTCTGTGCTTCTGTATTGCCACATATCTGGATTCCAGCCACCCTGAATATTTTGTGACTTCCTGATCTTCCCATCTTTTCATACTTCCATGTTTTTGCTCTTGCTTCTCCCTCAAAATGGAATTTCCTTCCTCATTATTTATTGAAAAACTGGGAATTATGTCTGGCTGCCAATAACAGAGGGCCAAAAATAAGAGTAGCCTAAACAAGAGAGATGTTTATTTTGTTCTCATGCACCATAAAAATTTGGCAATAAGTAATTCAGAGCCAGCAGCAGCACAATGCTGTCATCAGGGATCTAGGTTACTTCCATCTCTCTGTTCCGCTGTCCTTCCTGTGGTTTCCTCAAAGTCATCTCTTGGTCCAAGATGCCTGATGAACTGACATCTTTATGTCCCTATTCTAGGGAAGAAGAAAGAGGAAAAGGTTTAAAAAAAAAGATGTATTTTTCAACAAAATCAGCCTCTTTGAAGAGCTTTTTAGGAGTGTTGTCTACAGTTCCTGCCCTTATTGCATTAGTTATCTCATCTGCAAAGGAAATGTGGATGCTTTTTTCTTTTTCTTATTCTAGTCTAATAAAATTGTGGTTTTGTTAACAAAGAAGCATAGGAGAAAGCACCCAATACACTCTACCACAATTGCTAAACAAAAGGGAGTTGAATGTATCCTACAAACAGGTCAGAGATGATGAAATTAAAAGCTGAAGAATAGAGAAGTCATGGGACAGGGATTTAGCTCAGTGGCACCACGCCTGCCCTGCATGTGCAAGGTCCTGAGTTCAATCCTGATACATAGAGGTGGGTGAGGGAAGTTAAGGTGTAAAAGACCTAGAGAAAAACAGTGCACCTAGAATAATACAAATGAACCTAAATAGTTATTATAAGACTGATCTTCAAGTTTCTAACATTTATCTTGAAAAAAGTTTTACATAATGTGAGACAAGAATAATATAAAAATAATCTGTCTCTAAAACTCTAAGATTTTTTTTTAGAACAATGTTAAAGAATGAAGTTGAATTAGTTTCTACACTGCTCATCTTAAATGAAAAGATTTCAAAATATTCCAATCCACACTTGATTCTGACAATTAGGAGAATTTGAATTAAGAAATATTTTTGAAAAATGTCAAGATTGTTAATGGCATTAGCCAATATTTGCCTTTTAGTGCTTTAGAGAAGATGAATTCAAAGAATCCATCTAGCAATAGATAAGTAAAAAGAAAAAAAGAAAGTGATAACAGGATGACTAATAAAAGACAAAATATTTATAGCAAAGTGTATACATATATTAAATTCTTCTGTTAAAATATAAAGAATCTCAGATTCTATTAAAAATAAAATTCCACCCTAAACTTTGTAAAAATAATCAACTAAAACAAATTTTGGAAAAAGGATTCAAAGCAAAGTGATGGGCAAAAGTATGCCAGGAAAATGAATGCAAACAGAAGCCAGAGACCATGATATTAATCAGCAAAGTGTAACTCAGGGCACTGAGAAATGAGGCAGAAAAAAGTGAGTCTTGGTTGATGATCGAGAAAATTCCAATTTTCGCCTGGGCAGGACTTGGAAATCCCTTCCAATTTCTCTTGGGACGTGAAGGATCTTGCGTTAACAGAAGCAGAAGGGTCTCTTAGGAGAGAGCTCAAGCTGTGTCCACTGCCGGGGCTGAGACAGCTGGGCATGTCTGTGAGGTGAGCGGCCATGTTGCACTAAAAGCCTTTCTGCCCCAGATCTTAGGAGGCTCCGCATTACGGATAAAGAAGCCGAGTGCAATGAATGTGTCTTGGAAAGAAAACCATAGAAACCACCGGGAGACGCCATACTTAGGACACCGTGGTGTCTATTATTGGGACTTGCCTTTTGGCTCGTTCTCTGTTATTTTTCTAATCTAAATCTTGTGGAGAGCATGAAAACTGTAATTAGAAACTTAATTACTTTTCTTAAAATGTGGCTTTAAAAAGTGAGAAAATAGCAGTTTGTCTTCGGGATTCCTACAGCAAAGTATAGCCTAGAAGGTAAAGAGAATAATCCATTCATTTCCGCTCTGTCCTCAGTACTATGCAATTGGACCGGTATTTTAGAAATGTCATTCTATTAGTAGTACAGAGAAGACCTGAAGTTAGAAAGGATAGGCATTTAGATAGCTGGGACAGTAGTTAGAAGGAAGGAGCTCTTTGCTACCTAAAGGTCTCCAGCATCTTGTGATTGCTGCCTATGAGAAAGCAGGATCTCTCGGAAGTAAACCCGTGTTTGTGTCCTGTGGGTCCCTCAAAGGCAGCAAGCGAATTCCTCTTGGGGTCACGATGGAGAGTCAGGATGAAACTTCTGTCCACCGCAAACAACCAAAAAATGAGACAAAAGCTATTAAATAGGTGTGTGCAGACAATGGTCGGCAGGCTGTGCGGATTGCAAGCTGTGAGACAAGAGGGCTCTACCCAGCGAGCCCAACAACTGCTCCACATTGTTGCGTGCAGGTATTTCTGTATCCGGTTCAATGAAAGGAGGAAATCTTGCTGAACTGAAGAAAGGGATCAAAAAAGAGGGATGCTGGAGTAGTTACAATTTTGAGAACATAACTGACGGGAAAGGAGCTCCAGATGTCTTCACGGCGCTCCCTTCACGTCTGTAGTTGGACCCTAAGCTGGTCGCGGCTGAGCAAAGCCTGATTGGTGGGTTAGAAGCAGAATGATTTCCAGAACTCACAGACGGCCGGGATGAGTCAAGGATCTAGCCTTTCTGGAAGGAAAAGGCTTGCAAATATCCAGAATATTCTAATGGGAACCCCTAATATCAGAGCTACGTTACCTGTAAAAGTCTCAGTTAGACTTACTGCAACGCTGCAGTCTTGGAAAGATCAAGCTGAATTACAAGTACCCAATCCTCCTGCCAGGACAAAATTTGACATCCCTTAAAGGACCACAACAAAATTCAGAATGCAGTGATATAAGGCTGACAGTGTTTGGCATGCAACAAAAACACTCAATAATCTGCGGTGTGTGGAAGTGTGACCCATGATAAGAACATCGGTCATTAAAGATAAAACTGGAAATGATTGGATTAGCTGGACAAAATTTGTAAAACAGTTGTGATGAATATGCTAAAGAATTTAAAGAAAAACATGAACATAATGAGGATATAAATGGAGGATGTTTTTAAAAACCAAATGGAACTTCTAGAAATCAAAAATACAATATCTTAAAATAAAATATTCACTGAATGGGATTAGCAGTAAGTGAAACATCACAAGAGAAGACACCAGAGAATGTGAAGGCATAGTAAAAGGAGATTTCTAAGATGAATCACAGGGGGAAAAAAGACTGAAAAATATGAACAGGGACTTCATGACCTGTGGACAAAATCAAATTTAATATTCATGTAACAAAAGTCTCAGGAAGGGTGGGGAATAGCAAAATATTCAAAGAAATAACTGTCAATAAATTTTCAAAATTTTGTAAGGCCACAGAACTTAGAAACTTTGTCTTATTTGGATAAAGTTAAAACAAAACCAGGACACATCACAATCAAATTTTAGAGAAAAATCTTAAAAGCACATAGAATATTAAAACATATCACATACTAACAAATCCTTATATGAATATCCACAAACTTCTATTTAGAAATTAACCAGAAAACAGTGGGGTGGCAAATTAAAATGACAAACCAACCAATCACCCTTAACAATTTAGATTTCTATGCCTAATGTAAAGTCTTTAAAAATATAAAATAAAGACAAAATAAAGGTTTTCTTAGATAAAAAGAGAAGAGAATTTGTTGCCTGAATAAAGGTTAAAGAAAGTTCTTTGGGCAAAAAGAAAATAAGAGTAGATGACAATGTGGCTATGCACACAACAAGTAAGCATGCTAGAAAGAGTAAATACATGAGTAGATATATGATACCTTTCTCTCACTTTTAAATTCCTTTATAAGAAAACTGTCCATCTAAAGGAAAACAGTGCACACATCATGGGAATTATAACATGTAGAAGCATAATCTACAGTGATAAAAGCACAAAGAATAGAAAGAAGGCAATGAACATGTACTGTCACACAATTTCTATGTTATTCATAAAGTCCTATGGTTTCACTAAGAGATAGACTTTACATCCTATAAACCTTAGAGAACCCATTTGAAAATGATGATAATTCATAAACCAGTAGCATACATGGAATATTTTTAAAATCACCCCACAGAGAGTCAGAGAGAGAAGATAAGAGGAACACACACCAAATGGGGCAAATAGAAAAAAAACAAGAAAAGAATAGAGTTAAATTATAAACACATCAATAATTACATAGATATATTGTTTAAATATTCCAGTTGAAGGGCAGTTAGTATTACACAGTAAGACTCACTTATATGGTGTCTATATGAAATCCATTTTACATATAAACAAAAGATACTAAAACTGAAAGAATTTTTTAAAAAAATGTCATTCCAACACTAACCCAAAGAAAGGTAGAGTGGCTGTGTTAATGTCAGACAAAGTAGATTTGCAAAGAAGAAAAGTTATTAAGGTTACTCCCAGAGATGACAGGATTAATTCATCCAGACAACATACTGATCCTAAATACACCAAAAAAACAGGCTCCAAAATATAAAGCAAAAGGGCCGGGGAGTTAGCTCAGTGGTTCCAGCGCCTGTCTCGCAAGCGCAAGGACCCGGGTTCGATTCCCCGGTGACCACATAACAATACTGGGTGTGGAGACCCACACCCAGCAGCAACCAGTACCACATACCACAGTGCCAGGCGTGGTGGCTCACGCCTGTAATCCCAGCACTCGGGAAGCAGAGGCAGGAGGATTGTGATGTGAGTTGGAGGCTGAGCTCAGGGCCAGCCTGAAACACAAAGCGAGACCCTGTCTCCAAAAACCTAAAAAAAAAAAAAAAAAAATATATATATATATATATATATAGCAAAAGCTTACCGAAAAGAAGAGGAGAAATAGACAATCCACAATTACAGTTAAAGAGCTCAACAGTCCTCTGTCAGTAACTGTTGGACGAGCGGTAAGAAAATACGTGATCACAGGCCTGATCAAAACAGCACTATCAGCCAATTTGATCTTTTTATATTTATAGAAAATGCTACTTAAGAACAGACGGAATGCGCATGGAACAAGATAGACCATATGTTGGAATATGAAAAAGTGTCCGTACATTTCAAAAATCGAATCATACAGAATATAGTTTCTAAAGAAAATATCATTTACTTAGAAGCCAATTGAAAAAAATGTAGAAACTCCCCAAATATTTTGAAATAAACAATGTTCATCTAAACAACCTAAGAGATAAAGAAGAAATCACAAAGATAATTAGAAAAGACTTTGAACTGAATGGAAATGAAAATATCGCATACCAAAATCTGTGCCATGCAGCTAAAGCAGTGCTCAGAGAGATATTTATAGCTTTTAATGTTTATATTAGACAGGAAAATAAGGTCTCATATAATTTTCAAATTTAAACCTAAAAGGCTGGGGGAAAGAAGAAGAAAGTAAGCCAAAGATAGACAGAATGATGTAAACTGAAGAGTGGAAATCAATAAAATAGAAGTGGTAGAGAAAAATCAATAAACCTAAAAGCTCATTCTCTGAAAAGATAAACAAAATTGATTTTAAAAAAATCTGGTAAATTAATCAATGAAAAAAAACCCCAAAGATATAAATTGTTAATATTCTGAAAGGAAAAATAACACTACAAATCCCACAGACACAGGATATAAGAAGAGATTTCAACAAGGCTATGCTAATAAATTCAGTGAATGAAATGAATAGGTTTCCTTTGAAGAATACAAATTAAAACTATTAAGATATATAAAATCTGAGCTGTCCCACATATTTATATAAGAAATAGAATTCATAATTTAGGATCTTTCACAAAGAAAACTCCAGTCTTGGATCGCTTCCATGATAAATTCTGCCAAACACAATCCCATCTAACCTCAAAAACTTGAGGCAATGGGAACTTATTTGAGGAGATGAACATTATCTTGAAAACAAAAGTAGTTACAGATTATAAAAGTAGGCCACAGACAAAAGCCACTTATGAACCTACAAGAGGGATGATAAAACGTCAGTCCCTGGTAGAAGTCTGATGAGAAATTACGGTGCTGGAAAACATAGAGTTTGTAAGTGGATTCCCATGGATCCAGATACATCCTAAGGATGTGAATTCATCCATGAGCTAACACAAAGCCTTGCTTTCTACACTTTCCTGACTGCAATAGTGACACTTTGAGAAACTGGTTGGCTCATGCATGAGAGAGCATATCAAGGCCTAGTGAAATTGTAATGCTGCATCATAGGCCACTGAGAACTGGACAAGTTGAGTTACATTAACAGACTGTGCCTTTTGCAATGAAAGTATAATTTTAAAACTCCAGACAAAAAATAATTTCATAGGCAAATACAGCAAAAGTTATGGAAATGAATAATCAGATGAATAATCAGAAATAAAGCTGGCAACAGATTTAGATATTATTCTTTTATTTACTTTTATTTATAACTTGGTGACTCTTCAGTTTATGTAATCCACTTGGATTTAGCTCAGCAAACCTTGAATTTTCCTCTTCTTTCTCCTCCTCCTTCAATTCTTCTTCTTCCTGTTGATTTGTTGCTGTTGCTGTTGTTGATGCTGTTGTTGTTGTTGTTGTTGTTGTTGTTGTTGTTGTTGTTGTTCTTCTTCTTCTTCTTCTTCTTCTTCTTCTTCTTCTTCTTCTTCTTCTTCTTCTTCTTCTTCTTCTTCTTCTTCTTCTTCATTGCACACTGATATTTAAATCCAGGTGCTTGTACTAAGCTAGCTGTTTTAAGTTTTGGGACAAAGTCTCACTTATTTTTCCCAAGCTAGCCTCAAAGTCATGATCCTGCCTCCTCACTCTCTCAGGTAGCTGGGATTGTAGGTTTGCACCACCACACTCACCTCCCACAATTACACTTTTGACTAGGGCTTTGTAGTGAATAGTTGGTATTAATCTGTGGAGATGTCTTCACTTGTCCAGCTGAATCCTCTTTTGTCCTCCATATATGCCATTTTTCCTCAATATTCTATTGTTATTTTAAACTTTTATTCTGGAGTTTTAAAACTTCTACCCACAAGCCTTCCACAGAGGTGATTCTTTTAAAATAGTATTATATCATCAATTTGATTCTCAAAGTCTCCATGACCCTTCACCCAAGCCAGAAACATGAGCATAATCTTTCAGTTACTCATACATAACCCTATTTCTCTTCCCAGTTTCAGTGCGTTGTCAAGCGCTGTTGGTTCTGAAAAGATGTTTTAGAACCTCTTGACCTCTATCCTCACAACTACTTCTTTTGTTGGGGGCTTTATGATTCTCTTCAGGATTTTACAAAAGCTTTCTAGCTGATCTCTTGAACTCTAGTACATTAGAACAACAGCCTAGTTCTATACCTAACTTACACTGTTCCTACACTTTCTCTCATATTCTCCTCTCCAGTAGTATCATTTTCTCTTCTTTCTCTCACATGTTCTGAGTAACTGGCATTTCTCACCTGGCTGGGCTTCCTCTTATCTTCATGATTTTGTGTGTGCCATCTAGATGGTGCTTCTTACACCCTTCACAGACTCTTATGAGTCCTGCAAGAGTCAGCTCAAACATAAACCAAAAATCCTTTTTCTCATACTTGGTCCCTCCTGTGACCTGTGTCAGAAGGGTCCTGCAACACCCACATTGTCCCCTGGCACAGCATTCACCACAAAATACTGCAATCCTCTCTTGGCTCATCTGTCTCCTCCACTCAGACTGGGAGCTCCCAGAGAACAGGCATTTGTCTAGATTTCTCTGGCACTAGCACAAGCTCTAGCATGAAGCGTTTTACTGAATGAGCCTTAGAATGATGACTAATTCCAAGCCTAGCAAACAGCATTGCACCCATCTTTACTGCCTGAATCTCCCTCTAAGGCTCAGTGATGCAAGCAACAGCAACACGAGCCTCTTGCCAAGCTGTAACTCCAGCTCTGGCACAAGGCACGACACACAGTGAGCACCCAACAAGTATGCCTGGAGCGGGACTCAACCACTATTTGTTATTCAGTCGTAAGTTAGACCCAGGCATCAACAAAGGGACTGGAACTCCATGATGAAAGACAGTTAATCTGCATCTAAACCGATCTCCACGGGGATCATATAGATTGTGTTATACATGGCAGAGTGAGAGGACTACTGAATAGCATAATCCTGGTGTTACTGATTAGATGAGTTATAATGACAGAAGACCTGGTGGCTTAACTAGAAGGCATCTTCTTTGGGGGAATTTCTGCATTTGGCCAAGTTCAGTATAGCTTATAGTAATATAGCAATCTCCTTCCCATTTACAGCAAGTAGAAATCCAATTTTGAATGAAATGTTTGCAGGACAAATAACAGGGCATTGGGCTCCCTCCATCCTCTTTCTCAAAGACCCAGAAGTGGTGGGAAGCCCAGTGGATGGATACTGGGTGTATTTTGCCAGGCAATAGATAATGCTGGGCAGTTTCCAAGAAGGAGGCTCTGAAGCAGAGGCAATAGGCTGGTGATGCTGCTAACCAGCAGCATCTGAGGGGGTCAGAGTGTTGGCCTCCACAACCCCACACCCAGGGCCTCGGAAGTCATCACAAGATCTCATCAAGGACTGTTTAGAAAGGGAGCATTGTAACCAATGAAACTGCTAGTTAACTGTTCTGCTTTGTCTTGAGCACTTTTTGTCAAAATCTTGGGTTGCAAAAGAAGCATTTCCCTCTCCTTGTCCTCCAGTCCAACTTCAACCGGACACTCCTTTCTACACTCAGCTCCTTCTTGCTATAGGCAACTGCACGTGTTGGGGTGCAGAGAAGGGTGAGACAGTCTCTGCCTCTGTGAAGATCCCAGTGTATCTGAAGAGCTGAGAGACAGAAGAGGAGATGCTGGATCAGCCAGAGTCTAAGCGAAGCAGGATCGTCCTGAAGGGACGGCCAGAGAGCAGGCAGGTGCAGCGCCAACCTGCAGCCAGTGCAAGGGCTGCACAGAGCCACGGAGGGCGCTCTCAGGGAAGGCTGACGGAGCCGCTGAGTGCTAGGGGACATGTGGCAGCTCTGAGAATAAGAAGCAGGCAGCCGGAGAGGTGGGAAGACAGCAAAGACCAAAAATAGCCCCCAAATGGTACGATCAGGAGGAGCTGGGGATATCCAGGCAGAAAGACGGCAGCCTGCTCCTGCTGTCCGCTGGGCCTTTTGCAGGTTTCCACGATACAAGAATTGAAGGCCCCTCTCATTCATTCACATTCTCTGTCTCAGTCTCCTCTCCTCTTCTTTTCTCTCCTCTCTCCTCTCTAACTCAGTCCGCTGTGAGGCCAAAAGCGGTGGTGCTGTCCAAGGTACCGAGCCGGGGTCAGAACAGGCTTCATGCCAGCGATGACAGGCCGCGGGCTTGGCCTGTCCCCGGAGGAACTGTCCGCCCCGCACGATGCGCGAATGACTGGCAGCTCTGCTTTCTCTCCTCTCCGGAGATCCCATCTCTCCCGACTGTTCGGGGCCTGGGACATTGAGATTCTGCGGCTCGCTGGGCCTGCATGAATGCGCGGGAGGGACCGCCCGGCCGCCGGCGCTGCCCCGCGCTCGCCGGGCTTCTTTCTCAGGGAAGGCGCGAACCTTCTACTTCAGAAGGGGGGGGGGCCGTCTGGATTCCCCCAAGGAAGCTCCGCTGATCCAAACCCCACTGATTCAGAATTGTGATCTTTTGAATAAGGAGTTTAACTTTCTCCTTGCACCGTATGTGAAGGAATGCTGTTTCTAATCACATGAATAGTCAGATTTCATAAGTACTGATGAGTTTAAAAGCTATTTTTCAAAGGCTTTAGGAGAAAGCAGAGGAAATACGGTCACACCCAAGCTTGGTTTCTGGCCTCTGCTTGTGCTGATGTGCGCATCTCGTGATGAGGAGCGCTCTCTCCCGAAATAGGGTCCATCTTAGCGCAGTCCATTCAAATAGTCTTTTAAAGCCAGAATGTCTCCGAGTGGCCCCTAATCATTGGTTGTGTTTCGCAAGGCTGCCTCACAAGGACCAGAGGACGGACTCTCCCTCCGGGTCTTCTCTCCTCTGCTTTGGCGTGCAGGAGTCTGTCTGGAGTCCCCCAGCTCCGGGGAGTGAGAAGAGGTTTTCCACATGAGAAGAGTGGACCACCTGCCCTTTCGGGGTGGAAGTGGATCCAGCTGCAAAGTCCGAGCCAGAAGCCTCTGGCCAGGGTGGTGCTGAGAGACGAGGAGTCTGAGCCTGCGGCGCCTGGACAGCAGCCCAACTGGTGAGGGCACAGGTGGCAGAGAGGAGTTTGTGGGCAGATTTTTGTCTCCTGCCCTTTCTTTCCCGGAAGCTTACCGTTCTCTCTCTCTCTCTCTCTCTCTCTCTCTCTCTCTCTCTCTCTTTCTCTCTATTTCTATCTCTATCTCTCTTTCCCTCTCCTCCCTTTGAGTGACAATCTCCTCATCCATTTTGGGAATAGCTGAGAACAGGTAAATTCTGTAGCAGAAAATAGGACATAAGATGAAAATTCAGATTCACAAATACACAGGAATTGTTTCCAGAACTACTTTAAAAAGAAGGACATTGAAAATGTATCTCAATTTGCAAGGATTCACTTTATACAGCCCCCCTGTTATATCCTTCTTATCTGTGGTGACCTCATAGCTAGGTGTTCAACTTAAAGAAAAAGGCTGAAAGTTTGAGGCCATGGTCCTCCAAAGGCGGAGTGACATAGTAGAAAGAAACATGAATTTTAAATCTGAATCCTCAGTCCTCTGGATTTAGCCTCTCTGGGGCTCTGTTT
>PVIR01036422.1:0-15852 GCA_004026965.1 Petromus typicus
AAAAAAAAAAAAAAAAATAGGGGCTGGAGGTGTAGCTCAGTGGTGGACACTTGCCAGCATAAGCCTTGGGTTCAGTCCCAGGCAATGCAAAAGACGTTTTAATTCTTTCATTCCTTCTTTCCTCTCCTCTCCTCTCTCTGGGGCTGACCCAGGATTTCATGCTAGCCAAGTACTTTATTCTTCAGCTATCCCTTAGCCCCATAAATATTTCTGACGAATGGATGGATTTACCAAACTGTGTGAATTAATATTTGAAGGTAGTTATATGTGTCTCTTTTATTATACAAAATTAATGCTCATGAAATATTTTAGTTTCCATAAAACTAAAGCTGAGTGTTTCCCCGATACAGACATCAGAAATTTCCTAAATTGATGCTAGGGATCAATAAGTTATCACTAACTATACCAATTATGTAAGAACACAAACTTTCAAGTGATGTTTAGATAAAATTATAATCCAGATGTTTTCATAAGGGGTTTTAATCTTAGCAATTATTATACTCGTACTCCTGGTTTTAAGGACCAAACGTGTAACTAGAATTGTAATTTTTCAGATCCTCCTTGTCAGAATCCGAAAATAAGCAGATCTGTAAAGTGTCTGAATATATTTGAGAAGAACTGTGAAATGAGAGAATGAGAAGATAAAGGGCTCGTTTTAGAAAGAGAACTCACTGGTCCAGGCTACTTGAAAAATGAGAAGAGAGTGAAGGAAGAGCCGTCCTTAAAAGGTGAGGGTCAGCAAGGAGGCCAGTGCGGCTGGAGCAGGGCAGGAGGGAGCAAGCGAACCCATTTCAGAGTCTTGAGTTGTGAAAAACACTGCATGTACACTAATGCAGAGATAACAGCAGTAATTAATTCACTGGATGGAGTATTCTCAGCAGGGAGACGACCTGGCCTGATCTTAAAGCATTACTCTAATTACCACACTGAGAATAAACTAAAAGGCAGAATGGGGAGAAGCCGAGACATGGGTTAAGAAGCTAGTACAATAATTCTATGGGGAAATGGTCGTGCTGACCGGTGGGGAGCAGCGGAAGGGTCTGGATAGTTTTGCTTGTGGCACTTGTAGGGTTGGAGTGGCGTCCAAGTGACGGACATCTTTGGCTACAGTAACTCTAAGAATGGAGTTTTCATTGTAGAGATGAAACGATTTCAGGACTAAAGCTTTAGGCGAAACACGTGGGCAATGGTGCGCAGGTCAAATTCAAATGCCTCTAAGCCACCCGAGGAAGCATCAGGAAGCAGTCTCCCGCCGGAACTGGGAGTAGGTATGGCTAGTATGACAATACTAGCGAGTAATAACAAGAAATGAGAAAGCATTGTAATTAATGGTTTATCTACTATATTTTTTCATATTCTCTTCCAAGGATGTCCTATGGATAAATTATGTTTAATATTTGTAATACTTTACTACAACTTGATCAGTTCTTTTTCATTTCAGTTCTGTTAAAAACATTTCTTGTGGCCCAGGGATTTAGCTCAATGGTTCTGGCGCCGGCCTTGCAAGCGAAGGTAGGGAGTTCCATCTCTGGTAACCACATACAACAATGCCTGAGTTGGAAGCTGAGTTCAGGAACAGTCTGAACTACAAAGTGAGACCGACCCTGTCTCAAAACAAAAACAAAAACATTCCTTGTATTGATGCATACTCAAAACTACCGTTTTTAGAGCCCACATCTTATACAGAAGTCATATTTTATTTTATTTTATTTTTATTTTTATTTATTTTTTTTCAGAAGTCATATTTTAAAGACACGAAAGAACACCTCACCTCACACAAAGGTAGAAACTTCCTTCAGGGTGGCAAGATGATCTAAACAAAGCGGCTGCACTTTCTTCTCCCAAGCAGTAGAGGGCGCGCGGACAGCCCAGACACTGCTTGCACTTTGGTGCGGTGGTTCCTCTTCCTTTATCTTTCCTCTCTCCGCCCCAGCGTCCTTCGCCCCGGAAGTGCTCTCCTGGCTCTGGTAGCCGGCGTGACTTTGAGCACTTGCACGGAGCTGTGTACACGGCGAGCGCCTGAACTGCACGCTTTTGGTGTGTCATGAGAGCGCTGGGGGCCGCCGCGATTGCGGCTCTGGCTCACCGGCCGCCCTTTCGGGTCCCTGCACCCCTGGCCTGGCAGAGGAAGCAGGTAGTGGTGCCCGATCGTTAGGGGACCTTGCGTATCCTCGGCGTTTGGGCGACAGTGACGCCCCTTCTTTCCCGGGGACCTCCTGGCTGACGGCACTAAATACGAGCGCTCCTTCCTCAGTGCGGAAAAAGCCCGCGTTACCTGCGTGTCAGCTCCTTGCTCAGGAGCAGCTCCTCATTGCCCAGGAGTGTTGGCCGGGCCCTTGATTTATACTAAGCTTTTATGTGGTGTACTTAGGAGAAGTGACTGGAGTGAAGGTCAGGCCGAAAAGTGAATCTCTGGGGCCCAGCTCTGGACATCAGTGGGCTGACTGCCCTTTCCCAGCCGATCCCCGGTTATCTGATTAGGTGCTTAACTCACGTTTCTCTTCTTTAGTCATCTTACTTGTCACATGTATTTTCGTACCAGGTTCTGTTTGATATTGTATTCACCTTTTCCAGGTTCTTTTGCCTCTTATCAGAAATTGCAGCAGGGCAGTTTGGATGTGCAGTTATGTAGGGAGAGGCTTATAGGATAACTTTACATAAAATACAGGGCTTGTTTTTCAGTAAAAAAAATTTTTTTAAAGATACTTCATTGTTTTTAAAAAGATGCTTTTTTAAAAAAGATACTTCATTTTTATGTAAAAGAAATTTGAATTGGAGGGGGTGTGTCTTGGAGCTGCTGTTAATAAGTCCACAAACACCCTTGTCGTCTGCCAACGAGAGCCAGTAAGAGACTGAGGTAAAAAGGTTAAATTTAAGGTAAAATGTGTGCTTCCTTTTATGAGTGTTTGGAATCTTTCTGATTTTATCAGCTTCAGCGTATATTTTCAAATTTTGATTTGGCAAAGGTTTCTGTCCCCTTTTTTTTGAGACAAGATCTCGCTTTTGTAGTTCATGCTGACCGTGAGCTTAGCCTTGAACTCAAAGCAATCCTCCTGACTCTGCCTCTCTGGGATTACAGGCGTGAGCCACTACATCCAGCACTGTGATATGTGGGTCTGATTATTGAGGGATTTGAGTCTCCACCCCCAGCATTGTTGTATGGGGTTACCAGGGATTGAACCCAGGCCCTTGCGCTTACTAGCGGGGCTCCTGAGCTAAATCCCTGGCCCCTCTGTCCCTTCTTTAATTAACTAATTTTAAGGTCCATACCTTGTTTTCTTTTGTAGTCTCTCCTATGGTTACAGGGGTAGCAAGTTTAAAACATTCCTTCTGCTTTTCCAGCCTTTCTCATGTCCAATAATTTTAATAGCCTGTTGTCATATGTTGTCTTAAAAAGTACATTGAATTGAGCTTATGTTTTTTTCAGGTTAATTGGAAGTTCTGCCGATGTTGTTCATCAGGGATAATTCCTAATGAAAAAATCCGGAATATTGGCATCTCAGCTCACATTGATTCTGGGAAGACTACTTTAACAGAACGAGTGCTTTACTACACTGGCAGAATTGCACAGATGCATGAGGTATGTGTCCCAGGGTGATTCTGGGTTAATTGAAGCTTGATTTTAATTGTTTTATAGTTAGATTGCGTATATTCCATAAAACCTGAAAGATTAAAACAATGGTAACAGCGTGTCTTTAATCAAAGTCTCATGCCCAAAGTGGATAGCTCATATAGGTGTGAAAGGGTGAGTAATCTGTCTAGAGGCCAGCACTGTGACTGTTCTGAGCAGACTGTCTTTTAGAAATGTGAAATCAGTCTGACATACCTTAAACGATCCACATGGATCTGAGCTAGAAAAGATCTATTCTTTGAACATCTGCGCAGGGACTGACTCAAGACTGGGGGCCAAGAATAGGGAACGAGAAAGTGCAGCTAATTTGAAGACCTGGGTGATTGCCCTGCATTAACATTTCCTGAAAACAGCAGCGAACCAAGGCTTGGTTATTAGAATTGGGCAAACCGTATCAGTTACTATATCTACTTTTATGAGGTGATAAGGTTTGACAGTTAGTTTAGTCTGATATAGGTCAGGGTCTGTGTTCTGATTCCATTCCAGTGAATATTTTCTTCCTTGAGATGCAAGGAGAGACATCTGAATTGCTGTGTTTGTGTTCAGGTGAAAGGTAAAGATGGAGTTGGCGCAGTCATGGATTCTATGGAACTGGAGAGACAGAGAGGAATCACTATTCAGTCAGCGGCCACCTATACCATGTGGAAAGACGTTAATATCAACATTATAGATACTCCGGGTGAGTTAGGCTGTTGGTTTTATTATAACTTATTTTGGCAAAAGCAAGTTTAATTCTTTTACTGTGACCCAAGTTTTGAGTATCAGATGAAGAGGCAGTGTTGAATTGCCATAACATGGATGGATCTGGAGCACTTCATCTTTGTGTGGTTTCCTTGAAAAATAAAGAAAACAAATTAAGTAGGAAGATTCTTTCTTTTTGGATATCCCATTTGACTTGAAAGTTGCCCGTGCCCTAGTATTTTTTAGAACTGATCTTTTTGGGCCCTGGACTTGGTGGTGAGGGAGTGATATTCGTGGGCTGAGGAGTCTACATTCTAGTTAGAGGATGTGCCACAAAAGCTTAATAGTGTGTGTATTAAAATTTCAGACTTCTTTTGAAAACCTTCATGCAATGCTTTTTCTCGTTTAGGCCATGTGGACTTCACAATAGAAGTTGAAAGGGCCCTGAGGGTGTTGGACGGTGCAGTGCTGGTTCTCTGTGCTGTCGGCGGGGTGCAGTGCCAGACCATGACTGTTAATCGGCAGATGAAGCGCTACAGTGTCCCGTTTTTAACTTTCATTAACAAATTGGACCGACTGGGCTCCAACCCGGCAAGGGCCCTGCAGCAGATGAGGTACTGAGTGTCAGCACAGCAGGATGTGGTGATGGGGACGGCAGACCTTATTCCCGAGGGATAATTAAGTCAGTGTTATTAAATTTTACCCTTAAATTTCTTCTCTTTGAAAAGCTTATTTATGTGACTTAGTAAATGGAACCACTGAGTTCAGCCGTTTGCTTTGTGGTAGAATTTCACCAGCAGCTTTCTCTGTAGAATGAGGAGAATATGACTTAAATTCTAGGGAGCTTGAGGATGACTTCAGAAAACAGTCACAATTTACACTGTTTTGCTACATGAGAGATGTTATAATCTAGAAGAGCTTCTAGAAATAGTTGGTGTTTTATTTAGATAAGCCTAGAGGACCTTTTTCATTTTAAACTTTGAGGAATGTTAAAGTTCTTAAGTACAATGCCTCTGAGCTGAAATTTCCTTGCTTTGAGAAGATAACATACTCAGGGAGGGTGTGGTGGTGCAGGCCTATAATCCCAGCATTTGAGAAGGTAACATTTGCTAGGACAACGGTAGCTCTTTGTTTCTGTATCAGATATAACCCCATGGTACTTATAGCATTTTACATTTTGTACAGTACATTTCACCTACCTTTTAAAAATTAGAAGGAGCACTTCATTTTTTATAGATGCAAGGATAGCTTTAGAGTTCCTACTCAAGTTTCCAGGGCAAAGCTGCTGGATGTAGGCAGTGAAGTCCGCAGGAATAGATGGTGTAAGAGTGATGTATCTCATAACGAAAACAAACAAGAAAACCATAGCTGATGGAAGTGATGTATTTTAGAAAGTCAAAGTGTTGTTTTTCTTTTTTGAATATTTGTAATCTTCTCTTGGCAAAATTCAGCACTCACTTTTTGCTTTTATTTTACTTGTGTTTCCCAATAGATGAACTCTTTCTACCAAGTCTTCTTGAACACCAAGAAAATTCTCTTTCCACATTGTTTGATTACTTTGGTTCTTTCTTTGTGCCATTCCTATTTATCTGTTTTCTCATTTTTTAACTCACCAAGGAAATTTTGGAACTTCTGAATCTGACCTTCATGTTGTAACTTTTCTAATGTATTTTTTCAGACATCTGTCATCTCATTTTGTGCAGTCCCATGAGAGAATTCTTGAGGTTAATATTCTAGTGCATAAATTTGGTATTAGACTTGCCTCTCCTGTTATTTGGCTTGTCTGTTTAAAAAAAAAATTACAGCTGTGTAGTCAATTTCTATAAACTTTGATTGTGACACTTTTTAAACAGGAGTAATTCTCAAATTTTTGAATTTTATTTTTTTTTCCTCCAGTGATTCTTTTTCTGGAGGTTAATACTATTTTTTGAGCTCATATTTCTCCTACACACTGTGGATTTCCTTCATATACTTAGTGATTCTTAGGTCTCTGACCAGAGTTAGAGATGGAGGTCTAAAGCCTAGAGTAAGTGGCCCCCCGAGCATGTTTCCTCTGCAGGCAGAAATCGCTGTGGATAAGCGCAGTTTTTTTGCAGTGGTTGCACCTGCTGGAGACTGATGATGAGTGACTGACTTGCAGCCCATATTAAGAGGTTTCATATGAAAGTTTTCTCTCCGGATAAATCATTAGTTTTTTATCAGTTGAGCTGAGGATAATCAGCTCAACCGAAGCCTCAGCTGTTCTACTGTCCTTTAATGTTTTGGCTAGCCACCCATTAACTAGTTGTTCTTCCCCCTTCTGCTTTTGATCTGGCATATTCAGGGGATATGATAAGAAAATGTACTTCAGAGTTTTTTTTATTGACTAAATGGGGCTCTGCTTGTCCTTGAGTTTGCTTGTCAGTGTGTTCTCAGCTGCTCTATATTTTAATTCTGACTGCTGGTACCATGCCTTGCATGTTTAAAATGTCTGCCACTGATGTATTTTTGTATTTGTCATTTCTAAAGGAATTTGAAAAAAGAAATGAGTATATTTTTATTTTTCAGGTCGAAACTAAATCATAATGCGGCATTTATGCAAATACCTATTGGTTTAGAGGGTAATTTTAAAGGTATCATAGATCTTATTGAGGAACGAGCCATCTATTTTGATGGAGACTTTGGGTAAGTGCTAAAAAGACACTATTAAACTTTTTTATATAAGAGGGAAAAGGGGGTGAAAGGTAGGGGTGGGAACTGGGGAAAAAAAAATCAAGGTAGGTCATCTACAGACACAAATTCCCTGTGATGAATATGGTCAAGATGTATCATGTATATCTAACATGTACCAATGAAATTATTTTAAAAAAGAACTTTATATTTTGAAAAATTTCAAAGAGAAGAAAAGGATGAATTCTTATTTTTTTGAGACAAGGACTCGCTTTTGGAGTTCAGGCTGGCCCTGAGCTCACTGTGTAGCCCAGGCTAGCTTTGAACTCCCAGCAATCCTCCTGCCCCTGCCTCCCAGAGTGCTGGGATTATAGGTGTGAGCCAGCGTGCCCGGCATTTTGGTATGTGGTTACGGGGATTGAACTGGAAACCTTGTGCTTGCAAGGTAAACTCCAGAACCACTGAGCTAAAACCCTGGCCTAATGATAATTTCCTTAAACAGGACATCTTTTTGAAGTGTGCCTGGAAGAGTGTTCTGTAAAGATGATTTTTTGAAGATACTTTTATGGAATATATTTACTCCTATTTATTCTGAGAGAGAGTATGTTACTTTTGGGTAACAGGCTCATGTCATATTGCAGCATGCTTGTATTGGAAAGAGGAGGTTTTCAGTTTGAGGTAACACCATGACTTGTCATTTTCTACTTTTTTATTTATTTGTTCATTCATTTCTTAGACATATTGGGCATGATTATTTTTTCCCAGGCATTCTGATAAAGACTGGGAGAAAATAGGCATTATAAATATTTCCTCTACCTACTTCATGGAAAAGCAAAGATTAAAAGTTAATATAGAAAACTAGTTATAGTTTAAGAAATTCAAGAAGAAAATTGATACCTTTTTGACATGGTATTTGTTCATCAAATGTAATTTCAGTGATTTTTCTATAGAAGAGTTATCAAATCATAACATTCATCAGATCACCTCAGAAATTGAATAAAGTACACATTTTAGAGTCTCCCTCCAAAGATTGTGATTCTGTGCATCTTGGGTGGAGGCTAGAATTTGTATTTCTGGGAGTTCCCAGTTAGTGTTATGAAACATGTCTGCAGATCACAGTTGAGTGACAGGGATCTGAAATGAGAGGCGTTGTTTGTGAGTCTTTGGTTTGAGGAGTCCCCCAGTATCCTGCTAGTTTCTCCAGAGACACTTCTTGGGTGTCTCCTTCCTCTGCTGTGCCACTGGATGGTAGGTCTAACAGGTGGGCAAGTGGCATTGTGACCAGTGAACTGTAGAATTTACCTCATTCTGTTGACCAGCTTGTCAACAGAAACGGGGTGGAGGGTGTTCAGTGGGTGAGGAGTTTCCCTCACTTTTTGTGTGACTGAGTCTTGACAATGTTTATTTTTCGCTTCTCAGAATGTCAAACTATCATTCTGGTTTTGTTTTTCTGCTTTATTCACTGCCCTGACTCCAGCCCTTTGAACTTCCTGAACCATAAGAGACTCTCAAAAAAATTTTTTTAAAATACCAATGAATGAACCCTCTGTTTCCATGTTTCGAGGGTAGAAGCTCTTAAACATGAAAACAGCCAGAGCTTCTTGATATACGTGCCTTCAGCCATGGACCACTTGGTATATATATTTGAAAGGACTGCACGTGATTCTGACATATAAAAGGCTGAGAACAAGAATTGTGGTAAATAGAATTTTCAAGAGTTCAGAGGAACTTTGGACAGGTTGGCTGTGAATCTTGTCTCTTCCATTTGCTAGTAGTTTAACCTTAGGCAAGTTCCTTTGCTTGTTTGAATTAGTTTTGTCATTTGAAAATACAGATAATAGAAGCAATTCCATATGAGGTGATTTAGTGTTCATGGCACTAGCTAAGTTAGTATTCACTGTAATATAAGCATTAAATAAATGATAATTTTAAAACTTTGTATGCTTTCTGATTTGAATGCAGTAGGAACAATCCTTTAACTACACTAAAAAGAATTGTAATCTTTAGTTGTTATTTTTCCAACTCACTATTCTGATCTTTATATATTTTATAGCATATGTTCATTGTTGATATCTTGATTAGGACAAATGGTTTATATTAAATTAGGAAGGATTTTATATTAGATCATTTTTTATTTTCCTGAAGAACTTTACATGGAAAAAAATAGAATTTAATGTCTATTACAAACATTAAATATACTATTATTTTCTCATAAAGGGTTGTTTTGAATCTTGGTTCTGTTTACTAGTAATACAACCTTGAGCAATTTGCTTTGCCTGTTTTTAGCATTTTTGCCCTTAGAGATATGTAATAGTTTTATTTGCCATTTGAATGCAAATACATCAGAGGTCTTTCTTACCTAAACATTTTTTAGCTATTAATCGTATCTTTTTCATTGGTGCTTTCTATATCTAGTTGAATGTCCTTAGAGTGTTAAAATAAAACATGTGTTTTCTCAGTCAGATTGTTCGATACGATGAAATTCCAGCTGAATTGAGGGCAGCGGCAGCCGATCACCGACAGGAGCTGATTGAGTGCGTTGCCAATTCAGACGAGCAGCTTGGCGAACTGTTCCTTGAAGAAAAAATCCCTTCAATTTCTGATTTAAAGGCAAGTACTCTGAAAATATGCCTCACCCTTGACAGAGGGAGAGAGGGAAAGGGAGAGGGAGAGTGTGTGACAAGGGAACCTGAGTGTTTGGGCATTTGCCTTATTAGTGAAATCTGAATATGTTTGTGTAACATAATAGGCATCCCTGAAAATACTTGACTTATCGTATTCCTTTTTTTAAAAAATAGGTATATAATATCTTCAAATGAGGAGTCATAGTTCTGGGAGAAAAAAAGAATGTTAAGTCATAAGTCTGTTAGATATGTTAAAAGATAAATAATATTACATTGACAAGACATGTTAAGAAATGAGATTGCTAAATGATTATAGACTAAATGTTGATAGTTATACCACAGTAATGTTTGGAAACATAATAAAGCCCTATAGATTATTTTTACTTGATTACTCATCACTACAAAAATAGTTTCCTCCAGGGCTGAGGATTTAGCTCAGTGGTTCTGGCACCTGCCTTTTAAGTACAAGGTCCCCGTTAACCACGTACAACAATGCTGGGGTTGGTGGCTCACATTCACCAGCAGTCAGTACCACATACCACAGTGCTGGGCATTGGTTCATGCCTGTAATCCCAGCACATAGGAGGCAGAGGCAGGAGGATTGCTGTGAGTTTGAGGCTCACTGGACTACATAGTGAGCTCACAGGCCAGGCTTGAACTTCAAAGTGAGACCCTGTCTCAAAAAAAAAGTCTTCTCCCTAAGACGAGGAATTAATTTTTCAATAAACATTTCTCCAAAACAAGATATATAAATAGGCAGTATATGAGAAAATGCTCAACATTACTAATCATTTGGGGAACTGCAAATTAAAATATATTGCAAGGGGTCTTATGAAAAATTGTGGGAGACTGAGTAAGAGGATGTAGCTAGAACCCTTGTGGCAAGCTCTAGTCTCCCCTGAATCACAGCAAAAGGATTAACAACCAATAAACAACAAAATTGGAACCTTGAGAAAAAGGCTGAACCTGGATTGGACTCTTGCTACTCTGAGCAGCGGCAGCAAAAGGCCATATACTGAAGCAGCAAAAGGGGGCCCAGTCGCCAAGCTCCCCGCACCTTTTTTTTGGTACCAAGCCTTCACATCCAAAATCTTAGCATGCATAAGACAGGGTGATTATCCACAATAATCCCTGTAGTTGAAGATCAGACATCCTTAAATCCTCAGTAAGTCCTAGTAAGTCTTAAGGCCAATAATCCTAGTGCAGTAATCCTTGTAGTTTAAGATCCCACAGAGTGGGGCAGATTCCTCAGGGATCCCAGTAGTTGATCCCTTCTGTTAGGGCAGACATGCGAAAGTCCAAGAAAGTAAGTCCTAAGTCTGAGTAAGTTGTCTGCAGTTCCTGACATACCTCCCTTTCTTTTATGTTATGTAAGTGTATTTTGAGGAAAAGCAAGTACACCCAATAATGGCTTGGTCTATAATTAATAATAAATAAAAGCAATTTTCCTGAAACTTTTCTACTGGATGTTTAAGACCAAGTTATAGTGAGACCTATATTAAATAAAGTCAGTTACTTACTATCTAACAAGGTCAAGCAAGTCTCCTCAGGTAGTATCTTAGAATCATGCAGAGTCAGCTCTTCTGTCAGTGTCAGCCCTCAGGATATGTTACGGACTTGCTTGACTATTAGTTTTCTTCAGAAGCATGGGAGATTTTTTTTCTCCAAGTAACATTCCATTGGCACACCTTTGTAGTGTCATAGGATCTTATGGAGAAGGTTCCCTTATGTCCTAGATTTTTAGTAGTAGTAGTTGACCTCAAGGGCTAGGGCCAAAATATTGGCTACCTTTTTAGCCCAATTACCTTTCTGATTCTTGTCTCTAAACTTCATTTATTAAACGTCCAAGAGGGAAGATAAGTAACATTACCATATAAAAGAGGAATAGTGAACTCAGCCATTACAAATCTACCTACATATAAAGCATTCAGGATAAAAGAAGGCTATTAAAATTGCCAATCATAGTTGTTGTGATGTTTGAGTCACTGTCTGATGTTAGTAGGACCTTAACTAAAGAGCTTCAAATAATATTTTAGTATAACAAACGTGTCTCTAATGTAGAATAGCCACTGTTAGACATACTCCCCAAAGTGTAAGGCAGATATCTGAATCAAAAAGTGAATACCGGGCCGGGGAGTTAACTCAGTGGTTCCGGCGCCTGTCTTGCAAGCGCAAGGGCCCGGGTTCGATTCCCCGGTAACCACATAACAATACTGGGTGTGGAGACACACCCAGCAGCAACCAGTACCACATACCACATTGCCGGGCGTGGTGGCTCACGCCTGTAATCCCAGCACTCGGGAGGCAGAGGCAGGAGGATTGTGATGTGAGTTTGAGACTGAGCTCAGGGCCAGCCTGAACCACAAAAGCGAGACCCTGTCTCAAAAAACCTAAAAAAAAAAAGTGAATACCATATAACTACAGATCATAAATATTTGCATGCCAGAAAAGTAACAAATTATACAGCTTTGTACCCAAAGCATCTTTCACCATCATATAAAATCTTATAAACTTATCACAGTATATTTGTAATTTATATAAATATTTTACCACAACATTCTTAGAGCTATTATCTTCAGTATTGATCAGTGCAACCAGTTTGCCATAACATTGAGAAAATATTTGTTGGAGTGTGTCTTCCATAAGATTGTGAAAATATTGGTGGTCCCATCAGTGAACAAAGACCAAAATAATTATTTTCTGGGCAGCTGCTCCTCTGTTCACCAACAGGGGTTCTGTTTAGCAGTCCCCTGAACTTTAAAGGTTTTTATTCACATAAAACTTGTGTGGGTTTTGGCAATCAAGAGAAAACATAATACTTTTGTAAAATACATCTAAATGTCACTTCGTTCAACTAACATGCAAAAGCAAGTATATCCCTCTGTCTAACAACATTCATCTGAAAGTCAGCCCAACCAAGAGGGATACCCTCTAGGAAAAATTTCTCAAAAGATGAAAATGAGAAAGAAAAAAAGTATTTTGAGCTCAAAGCAGACAAATCGTATGATTGGACAAACAGACGAACTTATGAGACAGTCTATACAATTAGAGTGCACTCAAATATGTTTGTCCATACTGAACCACAACATTTCCTGTATATTCTCTAGGCTTTTAACTGCACTCAAGACTGGTCAAAAACTTTCTGTAGGTCAATTAACAGAGATCTCTTGTTAGAACCAGGAGGAATAAAAATACCTTTAAAAATGAATAAAAAACAACTAATGTTGACAAGAATGTAGATATGTTACAACCCTTGTGCACTGCTGGTGGAAATGTAAGTGCAGTCACTGTAGAGAACAGTATGGCAGCTCCTCAGAATATTAAACTGGAAGTACTGGATCACACACTGGAAGGAATCCCCAAAGGAAAGAAGGCCCTCATATAGTTGATTTAGTAGCACTCTTCACGATAGCCAGAACAGTAGAAGTAACCTATATGTTTATTAATGAATGAATGAATAAGCAAAATGTAGTGTATATATACACACACACACACAAAGGAATATCTTTTAGCTCTAAAAGGGAATAAAATCCCCATGCATGCTACAACATGAATGATCTTTGAAGATACTCTAAATGAAATAAGCCAATTTTGGGGGGTGGGGGGCAGTACTTGAGATTGAATTCAAGATCTAACACTTGCCAGGCAGGTGCAGAACCGCTGAGCTATCCCTGGCCCAATAAGCCAAATTTTGTAAGGACAAATATTTTATGATTCTGTTTATAGGAGATACCTAGCTAAATACGTAGGGACAGAAAGTAGAATAGTGGTTTTTAGGGGTTGTAATGGAGGCTTTAATAGTTATTGCTTAATAAATGTAGTTTCATTTGTGGATGATGAAAAAATTTAGAAGGTGGATAGTGGTGATGGTTGTACAGCATTGTGAGTGTACTTAATGGGGCTGAAGGATACACTTAAAAATGCTTAAGATGGTAAATTTTTATCTGAGGTGCATTTTTTGTTGTTGTTTTTTGAGATAGTGTCTTGCTTTGTAGTTGCTGGCCCCAAACTCACCATGTAGCTGTCAGGCTAGCCTGGAACTCTTGGTGATCTTCCTGCCTCCACCTCCCATCTATTATAGGTGTGTGCCAACGTGCCCAGATTCTTAATTATTTTTACCATAATTTTAAATATAAAATGTGATTAATTTTCCCAAACCATTTGGTGTACTTAGTAGAGATCAGGTAAATACTGTGTATAAAACCTTTCACCTAAAGCTTTTATCATAAATCAGACACACAGGGAAAAATCCTGTTGCAGCTGAGGATCTGTGCCAATTTTTTTTTAACTCTCTTTTGGTTTTGTTTTTTTTTGAGACAGAGTCTTATTATATAGTTTAAGCTGGCCTTGTGTGCACTGTGTATCCCAGGGTGGGTCAAACTTAGGGCGATCAATCCTCCTGCCTCAGCTTCCCAAGTGCTGGGATTACAGGCATGCACCACCATGCTGGATTTTTTAACTGTTTAAACAGGGACTTTATCTTGTAACTTGAGTTCCTCAGCATTCTTAAAGACTGGAGCACTTAAGCTCCCTATTAAATAGGAAACATATACAGGTAGATGCAGGACTGACCCCAAATGTAGTCAAGCATTATATTCTGTTCAGAAGATTTTATTCACTTAAGAGAATGTCTTAGGGTTTTCCAAGAACTCTGCCAAGTTCAGTAATTGACTGAGCGGACACAGAAAGCTCAGTACATGGTCAGTATGTATGGCTGTGATTTATTCCAGTGAGCAGTTCTGCTGAGCAAACTCAGCAAAGGAAGAAGGCACATGAGAGCCTCCAGCGTGCTCTCGCGGGGGAGTTTGTGGGGGCAGCTTAAGTTCGCCTGACGGGAGGTGGGACAGCGCATATGAGGTGTTATCCACCAGGGAAGCTCATTAGAAACTTAGTGCCCAAGGTTTTTCTTTTTTGTCTGGTTGCATGTACACCCTCTGCCTCGCAGGTACACAAAGGTGAGACTCCCAGAGGAAAGCAGATGTTTACCGCCCATCCCGGTGCACATCCCAGACTAAGCACAGTGAACCACTCTTGTCATACCTGAGAACAGTGAGGCTCCGCGTGGAGCCCAAGTTCCCAGCAACTAGCATGGGCCAGTCTTGTAACCAGGCCTTTCTGTGGAAAGTTTCATCCTACTGTACTTAGTTTTGCTCCACAGAATACATGGAAGTACTTTTGTTTCTGTATTGTGGTTGGTTGAGTTACTGGGACAGTGGAAAGGCAGTAAGTAGCTTTCAAGTATGAAAGTGATTCTTATAAAAAAAGGAAAATGTTTTGAAAACTAAGGATTTGGGGGAACTGTTTGAAGGATTGTTTGAATTTTTACTTTGCTCCATTTATCTACTACCCTCTGGAGTTTCTCTGTCCTATAGATGTAAAAAGAGTGTGCTAAGTTCACTGTGCATCTCTGCTTGCATGTTATGCAGAAGTGGAAAACTGGGGTGACCAAATGGCCTATGGTAGCTTACGTGGTTAGTGATCAAGCAAAAGATAGTTTCCAGTAGTAAGTGCTGACTTTGCTTACATGTTTTGCCCTTTTTGTGGTGATGGTTAGAAATTGTGAGTATGAATACTTGCTTGTAACTTTTGGGGGCTAACATGTTTTCTGTTTTTTCATGAGACCAAAGAAATAATTGTATGCTACCTACATATTTGTGCAAATTTATGGCCGTGGCCCTGTCGTTGGCCTCTGAGCTGTCAGATTTAAAACTCCATGTGCTTGGGCCGGGGATTTGGCTCAGTGGTTCCGGCGCCTGTCTTGCAAGTGCAAGGACCCGGTTTCCATCCCCAGTTAACCACATACAATATTGGGTGTTGAGACCCACACCCAGCAGCAATCAGTACCACATTCCACAGTGCCGAGCATGGTGGCTCACGCCTGTAATCCCAGCACTCGGGAGGCAGAGGCAGGAGGATTGCTGTGATGTGATGTAAGTTTGAGGCTGAGCTCAGGGCCAGCCTGAACTATAAAGCGAGACCCTGTCTCAAAAAAAAAAACCTCCATGTGCTTTCTGAGGCGTGCTCACCCTCTAGACCACATCGATAGTCCTTGCTAGAGGTTTGCTATGGGACCAGAATCCTGTATTTATTTATTTACTTACTTACTTAACTTACTCGGTGCCACTGGGGATCAGACTTGGGCCCTTGGGCTTTCAAGGTAGGTGCAATACCACTGAACCTGCTGTGGTCATGTTTCTTTTTTTTTTTTTAGGTTTTTTGAGACAGGGTCTTGCTTTTGTGGTTCAGGCTGGCCCTGAGCTCAGCCTC
>PVIR01036423.1:0-15832 GCA_004026965.1 Petromus typicus
AGACAAGGGTGTCCTCTCTCACCACTTCTGTTCAATATAGTTCTGGAAATATTAGCCATAGCAATTAGGCAAGAGAAAGAAATAAAAGGAATAAAGATTGGAAAAGAAGAAGTTAAATTGTCATTATTTGCTGATGACATGATACTCTATCTAGAGGATCCTAAAAACTCAATTAAAAAACTGCTGGACCTAATCGCCAGTTTTAGCTGCGTAGCTGGTTACAAGGTCAATGTTCAAAAATCAATACCTTCATATACACAAGCAATAGACCAACTGAGATAGAAATTGGAGAGTCAGTCCCTTTCACAATAGCACCAAAAAAAAAAAAAAATCTAGGAATCAATCTAACAAAGGAGGTGAAAGACCTCTACTCTGAAAACTATAGCACTCTGAAAAAGGAGATAGATGATATCCAAAACTGGAAAGACACACCTTGCTCCTGGGTAGGAAGAACCAATATTGTCAAAATGGCTATACTCCCAAAACTACTCTACACGTTCAACACAATCCCCATTGAAATCCCAACAGCATATTTCACAGATCTAGAGAAAAAAATCCAAACTTCCATCTGGAACCACAAAAGACCTAGCATAGCAAAAGCAATTTTAAGCAACAGGGACATGGTGGGGGGTATCACAACTCCAAACATGAAACTATACTATAAAGCCATTGTGATAAAAACTGCATGGTACTGGCAAAGTAACAGACCTGAGGATCAATGGAGTAGACTAGAAGATCCAGAAACTACTCCAGATACACTGAGCCACCTCATCTTTGACAAAGGAGCCAAAAATCCTCAATGGAGGAAAGATAGCCTCTTTAACAAATGGTGCTGCAGAAACTGGGCTTTAACTTGCCAAAGACTAAAACTAGATCTAACTCTTTCACCGTGTACCAAGCTAAAATCAAAGTGGATAAGAGACCTAAATATTAAAACAGATACTCTAAACCTTCTGCAAAACAGGTTAGGTAAAACTCTCGAAGACATTGGCTTAGGGAAAGACTTCATGAACAAAACTTCTATAGCACAGGAATTGGCTGAAGAAATCAACAAATGGGACCTCATTCTTTTAAAAAGCTTCTGCACAGCAAAGGAAACCACCAACAGAGCAAAAAGGCAACCAACAATGTGGGAAAAAAATCTTTATCAGCTGTTCCTCAGACAAAGGGCTACTATCTAGAATATATAAAGAACTTAAAAAAATCAGCCCACCCAAATTTAATGACCCAATTCAAAAATGGGCATCTGAAATGAACAGATATTTTTCAGAGGAAGAAGTAAGAGCAGCTAAGAAGCATATGAAGAAATGCTCAACATCATTAGTCATTCGAGAGATGCAGATGAAAACAACACTGAGATTTTATCTCACTCCACATAGAATGGCTGCCATTTCAGAATTAGCCAATGGCAAATGTTGGCGAGGCTGCGGAGAAGAAGGAACCCTTCTCCACTGTTGGTGGGACTGTAGACTCGTACAATCCCTGTGGAGATCAGTTTGGAGATTCCTCAAAAAGCTAGGATTGCAGGTCCCATTTGATCCAGCCATTGCCCTGCTAGGTATATACACACAAGAATTAAAAGACTCATAACACAATGCACCCATGTTTATAGTACCCCAATTTGTGATTGCTACATCTTGGAAACAACCCAAGTGTCCATCAACTGGAGACTGGATAAAAAAGCTGTGGTTCTTCTACACAACGGATTATTACTCTGCTATAAAAAATGATAAGTTTGAATCATTTCTACTTAAATGTATATACCTTGAGGATATCCTCCTAAGTTAAATAAATAGGTTACAGATAGGTACATATCGCATCTTTTCTCTGGTATGAGAAAATAAAGATGTAAATGAGTCCTAGAATCATATGTTATATATTGTGAAATAGAAAATGCTCAAAGTAAAATGGGTGAAGGGGGAAATATAATGAAATTATAACAAAAAAGTAAGGAAACAAATTTTATGTATATGGGGGGGCGGTAGGGTGGGTAGGGCTATGGGAAAAAACAAGAATTAAGTTGTGTCTTATACTGGTACAAATCTCTATTATGGAGTGCAATCATGATGCGTGTATGTAATGAACCAATAAAGATTTTTTAAAAAAATAATAGTAATTTTAGAAAGTTAGGGACTCTGAACTGAGAAGAAAAAAATAAACCAGAAATAGGAGCTTTGAGAATAATGTGTACTTATAACTGCTCTGTGCATTACTGTGCATCGGTTGTGGCTCGATGACAAATGCTGAATAGTTCATGGAAGGAGGGAGAAGTTAACAGCTAACTTAAGCATTTGTTTGTTTGATAATACACACAGTGTTTGAAAATGGTGAATGTTTAAGTGTAAAACAGAAAACATAAGAAAAGATGCATTATAAGGAAAAATGAGTTAATTATTTTCAAAGAAAGGAAGGGTTGTTTTGATTTTGGGGGTTGATGTGTATGTGATTCTTACTGTAATGATTTTTGTAATTTTTTTTTTAGGTTTTGTGAGACAGAGTCTCGCTTTGTAGTTCAGGCTGGCCCTGAGCTCAGCCTCAAGCTCACATCACAGCAATCCTCCTGCCTCTGCCTCTGCCTCCCAAGTGCTGGGATTACAGGCGTGAGCCACCATGCCCGGCACTGTGGCATGTGGTACTGGTTGCTGCTGGGGTGAGTCTCCACGCCCAGTATTGTTATGTGATTACTGGCGACTCAAACCCGGGCCCTTGCATTTGCAAGACAGGTGCTGGAACCACTGAGCTATATCCCTGGCTCTGAATTTTGTAATTTAATTCATTGTTGTATTTTGACTGCTGCATACTGATCAGCTATGTACAGCCACTTCTGTCAAATAACATATCCTACTGTGCCCTCTTGCCCATGTTCATTGGACCTAGCACATTACAACCGCAAGTTCCTCTCCAAAGTCAAATGACCCTGAAAGACAAGTGATTTCAATAGATTAGGGACATCAAAGCTGTCAGAACAACACTATGAACGACACTTGTGAAAGGTGACCTCTAAAACTGTCCTCAGAAAGTCCCTCCAAAGTGACCTGTGTTGAAAGTGAGGAGGAGGAAGAGTTTGAAGAGCCTTAATGGCAATATGTCTTTTACTGTAATAATTGCTTTTACATCCTACCTTCACCATCATTTATGATCACAGTAGTGTCTATTTGACTTAGAGGAAGAAGGTCTGATAAAATCTACAGAAATTATGGGCCAACAATGGAAACAAACTGGTTTAAAAGTGAAGGAAATAAATCCAAGAGGCAGAACCACATGCCGAAGCTAACACACTTCAATGACATAGTTTACCCTGGAACTCTGTTCTTCTATCCTTAGCTTTCTCTTCTTTCTCCCAACTCCCAACCGCTAATGACCAGGTCAAGTTCACGTGAAGAGCTTGGTGAAAATTTTACTGGTACAACTTCCCAGATCACAGAGTTGTATGAAAAAAAATACAATTTTTTATTCTGTTCTCCAAAATTCCAAAAGAAATCAGTGAATACACCCTTCAAAAATGTATTTCAAGAAGTAACAGATGCATTCAATGTACTTATCAGTACTATTTTCAGTGAAAGTTACATTTTAATTGAAACCTACTCTTTCCCCAGCTCTACGCAAAGCAGTTCATATGTATTGGTCCAATTTCATCCTTACAGTGCTGTAAAGTAGGTGTTAGGAAAACTAGGGCTTAGAATGCTTTCTGATGATTATTTGATTGATAAGCATAAAGAAGAAAAGAAAGTTCAAATCAGAGTCCATACAGTCAGAACAAGCAGCCTTAATGATTATGACAATCTGAATCAATTTTTTAATTTTCTTCCCTATCTCACAGTACCAGGTGATAGAACATAGATAATAATCCTCATCTTTCATACTATAGGTGTGAGACAGAACTGCAAAATGACATCATCATAGACACGGACTACAAAATCTGGTGAAATAGAATGTAAAGTTGGAGCCAGGGAGGGTATGGTTGGGTGCTTGCTCATGAAAACATAGTAAAGAAAATGCCCAGAATGGAAGCTCTCCTTTTCACGGCTCCTCAGGCCATGAGATCATCCTGGTTTCCTTTCGATCTCTTGCCCATTGTATTGTCTAGGTTACACTGGAAAATTAATGGATCCTAGAAATCTTTATTTATTTTTTAACAGGTAATTGATGTGTAAATATCATATCTTTTCTCTAGTATGAGAAAACGAAGATGTAAATGAGTTGTAGTATGTATAGTTGATATTGTGAAATAGAAAATATTTTAAAAGAAAGAGAGCGTAGGGGTAAATAACGAGGGGAAAAAGAATGTGGTAGTAATAAAGAAAAAGGGAAACAGATTATGTATATAGGGAGTGGGGAGTTGCAATACAGGGGGAAAGGGGAAAACATGAGATTCAAATCATGTCATATCCTGGTACAAAGTCTCAATTGTGAAGGCGATGATGATGTGTATTCATAATGTACCAATACAGATTAAATTAAAAAAAAAAAACCTGACACTTACATGGGAGAAATTAAGCCTTTATCTTACTTTCCTATATTAATTGTATTCTAAATAGCTAATAAAGGACAATATGGTTCTTAAAGAAAAAAAATAGAAATCTTTATTTTTAATTAACTACTGAGCCTATTCAACAGTGTTAAATTTTTTTGTAACTAAAATGTTACATGATTTTTAGGTAATAATAATAAGTAGGTGTAATTATTAGGTAAAAATATATATTTTAAGTAAAAATAGTATGGGCTAAAGTCCCAATCCAGACACTTTCCTTTAAAATGGTACCTTGGTCAGAGGTAATGACTCCCACTGATCCAGTCAAGTTCCACATGTACAATCAATAAGCAGGTCGAGGTCATGCCACCTTTTAAATGGAAGAGGCCCTAAATCCAGCAAATGGTTACAAACGACAGTCGTGACAGTCCAGGGCAGTGTTAAGAACGTACTAAGGAAAATCTGAAAATGTTGCCAGGCTCCAAGAAGCCTGCTGGTCACAGCTCATCCGGGTCTCAACACATAAGCAGCCGCGTGGACTCTGCATGGCTTTCAGTTCTTGCAAAGCAGGTGAGACTCTCAGTTCGAGGTTCTTTGATACAAATACTTGTATCATTATCCGAATCATTAATATAAAGGTATAATTTACCAGGCATCAGACACTGTTGTAAATGTTTGCATTTGCTGAACCTCTTCACCAGGGTGCGGGCGCTGCACTTACGCTATGTTAACTCGGAAAGCTGAAACCCAGGAAGAGAATCGTCCTCAAGATTATGATGTTAGGGAAGAACAGAGCTGAGCTTCAGGGCCAGCATGTCTGCAGATCTGCATTCTGTGCCATGTGTGAGTGACAGTGCTCTTGGCCATGTTCACAACAGTCACCAGGATTACAGGGCTTGTGCAATGTCAATACCGTGGGCCAGTGTGAATAATGCTGAGCACTTTGCTTATATTTCATCAAATATGTCAATTCCATTGATTAAGTAAAATGACCACCTCAATTTATAGATAAAAGACTGGGGCTCAAAGAGGATATATACTTTTTCCAGCCATAGTGTCAGAATGAGACTCCTACTCAGGTCATCTCAGCGACATACCTAACCTCCTCCAATTCTCAGTCACAAAGGGTTTCTTTCATTAATAAGCCTGAAAGTGATCCAAACCACAAACACTGATTGCTAACAGAAGATAAACGCAGAAAGTCCACCTAGATTTTCAACAGAACTCTCCCTTCCTACACCGACCATTTCCTATTTAGAAAAGTAATGCAGCTGCTACTGAGGTTGACTGAATTTCAGCAATTGATTATTGCTATATTCTGTAAATGAAAAACCACTATTAAACACAAAAGGTCATGAGCAGAATGATGTCATTTGTCTCCAAAAACTATGGATATACTACAGTGATGAAAAATAGTCATCTGAAATTCAGATAACTTGCGGTAAACTTGGAAAGTAAGTTGAGGATTGTAATCTGCACTGTACTTCCTGGTAAACATTGCAGTTGCACGTGGCCCCAGTGAATATTCCCAGGAGAAAACTGGAAAAGAGCTAAATTGTACTCTCCTGTGTGTTTCAAAAAGTTTTACCATAACTTGTCACTAACTCTTTTGGTCAGTTAGATTTTCTCATTTTTTTAGCAATTTTATTGATTTTTTGGTTCACATTTTTTGGTGAGCTATTTTGAGTTAATTTTTGTAGAAGGTGAGAACGGCTAGGTTCAGTGCTTTGCATGTGGCATTCTGTGATTCCAGCAATATTTCCTGAAATGACTAAGCCAGGATGATTTGCCTTCACGGCCTTGTCAGAAATCTTTTGACTATATTTGTATGGGTCTAAGCTATACTTTTTAATACTTGGTTATTTTTCATATATGATATAATCCATTAAATTCTTTCATGATTTTATGTTTGCAACAGTATATTTTATTGCTCTTCTTTCCCTCTAGATCATTCATCAAAAAGGAGGGAAAAAACTTTCATTTTCTGCAGGCACTACACAAAAATGGTGATACAAATTTCTTACATCAACTGAAAATGATTCATAATCATTTTCTTATTTGTACCTCCAGGCATTGAAGAAGATAAACTCCCTTTTGGAATCACAGATTCAGAAAAATATATATTATGAAATTTTAAAGGTTGGGAGTTATGCTTTCTATATCAGCTGTGGAAGAATTTTGCATTAGGAGTAAACAAGAAGTGAAGGATTTATTACAAACGGGGAGACCCTACTTCACAGAGAACTCCTCTTATGACTTTATGAAAACGCAATAGTTTTGGGAGATGCTGCACCTCCCAGCCCCACACCAGCCACTGTGAGACACACACCAGTCATAAAGCAAGAGCCAAGATGATAGAAGCTCCATCTTTCTGATGACTGCTGTACCCACGACTCTATGCATAGGGTCTCACAAAGTCACAACTCAGCAAGCACTTCAGTGAAACACGATGACATGAGTTTGGGCAGGCTAAGTCCAGTGATGAGGGAGTCACGGACCAATGGCTAAAGCTGGATTACACTACAAGTTAAGTTTCCCACACTGAAAAGCACTTTAGAAATGGTATTTTTTTAAACAGATCAGAAAGACGTATAAATTAGAGCTGAAGATGAAAATGAATATAGTCTCTCCTCTTTTCTTTGCTCCCCTTTCTTTCCTTTCCCTTCTCACCTCTTTCTTCCTGTCCCCTTTCTCTCTGTCTCTGTCTCCCTTGCTCTGCCTGTGTCTGTCTGCCCAACGCTTTCTCCTCTCTCACCATTTAATATACTGATAGCGCTTCCCTTTATGTCTCCAAACTGGCCTTGAACTTTCAATTTTCTTGCTTCAGCCTCCTAAGTCGATGAAGATGCTAAGACATGCTGTCTGTAATATTTTGAGGAGCTTAAGATGTCTTGAGTTTAAAGAGTGAAATGAGAAAGGTGACAAAAACAGCCTGAAGAACTACATAAGATTTAGCCCAAGAAAGACTGGGTGAAGTATGATATACCTAGTCACATAGGATTTGTCTTAAGACCACGGAGAATCTCAGGTGTTTAAGTAAGTGTGGACAAAGAGGAATGCTCTGGTTTCCACATGGGGAAGATTCTGAAGTATTGTGAAGACTGAAGATCCTAGGCCAGAGACCAATTATAGGTGCTGAAGTAACTCTTTTGATTCAAACTATTCATTTCCTTCCAGAGACTCCACTATAGTACGTGACCCAGATCTTCTTCACTATTTGACAATTAAACTTCATTCGTTTTCAAATTCACTACTTCAGCTGCTGAGAACGATGTTAGTGCATCAGAACTTAACCCATCAGAAATTCTCTCAGCTGCAGGAGCCATCTGTCCTAAGGTTAGTCCCTCCTTTGACACCCACTGTCTCACATTCATTCACTATCTGAAGTGGCACAATGAAGACCTGGACATCTGAGCTCAATAATGAACCACATTGAAGTATCATTGTCACTAGACAGCTTCATGTTGGACTGAAGAATCTTAGGATTAACATTACAACCCAACTCTTTTCCTTACTAAAGTATGCATTCACTTCCTCTTTGCAGATTTGCTCCCAAGAACAAGCCTTTAAAAAAAAAAATGTTGGGTTCTGGGGGAAGGGGAAAAAATGAGAATTAAGTCATGTCATATTCTGGTACAAACTCTCAATGTTGACTGTGATGATAATGTGTATTCATAATGTACCAATAAATATTTGAATTTTTTTAAAAAGATGTTGTGTTCCTAAAGCCCGAATCTGCTTTTTGGTGGATTCCACCCTGCAGGTTTCCTCCCACAAAGAACTGCTGTAAATCAGGCCAGGTAAAGCAAACACTTTTTGTGAATCATGCATACTCTTATTAGCAGACATCAACAGAAGCAGAAGTTGTAAGATTGTAATTAGTTTTTCTTTGAGTTTCCATGTATCTAAATAATCTTAACCATCACTGCTCTAGGCTGGTTTCCTGTCCCACACTCTTTGCTTTGGACTCTGGGCAACCTTACCAACTTTGCCCAGTGTACTGTTAGGAGGTGAAACATTTCGATGGCCTGGAGAACAACATAATAAACTTTAGACTATACAAAGATCAATATGTAGTTAAATTTCTGTACATATTCTCTTTAAAATTTTAATTCAAGATTACATGTGCAGATAAGTATACCTCAGAATGATTTCACTGTAAGACACAAATATAAAGCACATGAATTAGGCAAGTAAAATAATAACACAATTTATTTTCTCTAGCTAGGGAAGTAGTTTAAGTCAATGTTATCCACTTTATAGTTTGTCTCAAAAAATAAGCGATGTTAAAATCCTTTTCACTGACCCACTGGGAAGTGATAGTTGAAATGAAGTCTGTTTTGCTGCAATAAAAAAGTAAAATAAATAAATTGATTTTTTATTCCATGATGCTCCACGTGTTGATGAGGTATAGAACAGAAAATAGTCCCATGATATAAAAGTAATGCATGCATTAAAAATGTAATGCATGACAAATAGAAATAAATGATAGAATCATTGTTTTACTGCACTGTAAAATTGCAAAGAATTCCTTAGTGATCTGAAGGCTCAAATGTATCATTATCCAGATATGAAAACTGAGGTTCGAAACAAGACAGATTTGCCTGTGTTCATGTAGTAAATTGATGGGAAAAAAAATTACCATGAGGACAGGAAATTTATCTCACAAGTACATATTTGTTAAACGAATAAGCTAGTCAATGAGTAAATCATGCATTCTAAAAATCTTTCACTGTTGTTGTTGATAAAAAGGAGGGATGAGTGTTGTAGAATTTCAGAAAAGATGATTTGGAACTTAGGAATTGTTCAGGGTAGAAAAAGAAGTTTGACGAGAGTGAGTCTTTGGGGAAAGATGCTAAGGAGATCTTGGGGAATAGAGAATACATGGGAGATTGAGCTTGGTGGGAGGATTCTGTGAGGCCAGAATCTCAGTCATAGCAGGGGTAACTCTTCAAATGTAAGTGTGGCACTGATTCTAATATTACACATCACTCTGTAATATATACACATATATTGTGTTATGTGGTGCTAGGGAGGGATGCCAGGGCCTCATACATGCTAGCCAAGGGCTCCCCCATTGAGCCATATTCTTAGCCCTGTAATATATTTTTTTATATTTCTTCCATATATTTGTTATAAAATACATGATACAACATTTTGAGTATTTATTCTAAAATATTACAAGAATGTTATAATGCTGTGTACCTTTAACACCTTATGCTTTGTAATATATTATATTGTTTCTAGTTTTTATTATGGAGAAAATTTAATAGGAACAAAACAGAAAAACCAAATATCACATATTTTTCTCCCGTGTTTAATAATTATCAACCCCAAATCCATCATATATATGGGTCTCAGCTCTCTCCTTTTCATTGTATCATTTACAAATTGTTCACAGACAACACTTGTATTTGGCTCTAATATCATTTCTATCCACTTTAATAATATGTTGTTAGTAGCACCAAATATTTGGTTAGTATTTAAGCTTTATTGGTCTCATGATACCATATTTTTTAATTTTTCAGCCAAAATCAAAATAGCATGCACTGGCTGAGATCAATTGCTGTTCTGCTGCATTTAACTCATCAGCTTCCTGTCTTTATTTGTCTTTATTTTTGTGTGTTCACTGAACAGACAGGGTGGTGGCCACCAGCCCTCGGGCTTTGGTGAGTGCTCACATTCTGTGTGGTTCCCCGCGCTCCTCTGCTTTCTGCAACTCTTACCAGGCAGTTGAATCCTAAGGCCTACTTAGAATTGGGTGGTTTTTCTGGTTTCTTTTCTGCGTCTAATATCACACTGCACATGTTATAAGGTTTTGGATGACTGTAATTTTGCAATATTCATACCTGTCTATTTTCAATGGCAAGACACATTTTATTGGCCACTGCACAATACTACTCTTTAACTGAGCCATTTCCCCTTCAGTAATTCAAGGAGAAACTTGCCCTCATCTACAGTTTATTTACTCGGTAAGGTGGTGTTATAGGGAAGGCAAAAGAGGTACTTCAGTCTTTCCACCTACTTATGTATTTTCAGTTACTAAGCTATTCTAGGATCTTTCAATAGTGACCAGTTGTTCTTGCATTTCCTACTTTCCCTATGAACTTGAGAGCCATGTATCGGTAATACATTGTAATACATTATAGATATTGTCTTTATTGATCCTTGAAATATCTTTACTTCCCCATGTATACAATACATATAAGTTTTTCTTGAGTTAAAAAAATAACCTTTATCGTTGACCAATTCTATCATCTTCAAATTTGCTTTTAAGTCCTTTAGACAAAACTAATATTACTTGATATTACCCAATACCTTGGTATGTGTTAAGACAATATGTTGCAGGCTTGTCTTGAATACTTCCTGGTTGATATTCAAAATCTATCACTTCTCCAAGGACCACAGTTCCTTTTAGAAAGTACAGCCTCCCTCACTTAGTGACCAGGTTTGCTCCTGGGACCAGGTCTTTCACTGAATGGGTCACCATTTAACTAGATGAATAATGATTTTTCAGGGGAAGTTTTGCTTACATGTATGCTATGAGTAAGGTTAAATGACTTCACATTTGCATAAAAGTCATTTACACTTTTGTATTGTAAACTTTCCAGTGATTTCTTTTATTCACTTTTCTGTTGCGATTATGGTCATTTTCTTTTATATTTTTTACAATGTCTTCAGATATAATGAATATCAACATTAAATACAATAATTTGCAAAATTTAATTCATTTATAGGGTCTCATTTGTCTTTTTACTGAGTAGAATTTACAAGGAAAAGATTTTTTGAAAAATCTTTGTTTTGTTCTTTTTATACCAATCAAACGTACAAGGAGTGATGAAAATTACAGTGAATGTTTAAGCTTTTGAATGTTTTTATGTGGAGAGTGGGTACAAGTATATAACATACCTAATGATAATGCAAATGTATTAATATAAATAAATCAATTTTTAAAAATGTATTACTATAAAAGATATATTATTATTGGTCTCCTTCATGTAGGACATGCTTGATCTATCATCCTTGCAATTTCAGAAGCACTTCCGGAAGTTCTCTTTCATGAATGTCTCTATGAGATAGAATAAAATGTACCAATAAAGAATTCAATTTGAAAAAAAAAAAAGTACAGTGAACGCTTCTGCTGAGTTCTGTCCAACAGAAAGGCAGACTATAAAAAAATTTCCAGTCTTCTTCACCAGCCTTATTCATTCAACCTGGCACTGTGCAACCTGTGACTCTTCTCCAAAGTCAAAATAACCATGAAAGGCAAATGTTATGAATGGATTCTGGATATTCAGGCAGCCAGGACATCTCAACTGAAAAGACTCATAAAAAGGACTTCCAGAACCACTTCAGAAAGTGGCAATAAATGTATGAAAGCAGGATAAGTGACACAGGAGGAATATTTTGGTGGGGATCGATAACACTGTACTTTTTCTGAAATTTTTATTTCAATATGCATTCTATGCTTTAATGCACCTGGTACAGAACTTCTTGTCTTTATTGTCTTTATTGTATCTGATCTGGATTTTTTGGGTAAAATGTTTTCTAGCTCTGGGTTGAAAGGGAATGCCTAAGTGATTTATTCCAGAATTTCAATGATTTCCTTTTATTTCAAATATCTGATGTTTTGAATTTATCTTGATATAGAGTGTACACTTTACTTTCATGTGGCTACCAGTCATTCTAAAAATATTTATTCAAAACCATTTTTTTCCTTACCAATTTGGAGCTGCTGTCTGGATTGGGCACCACATTGCATAATTTGTTCTGTTTCTAGATGATATGGTGCACCAAAGGATTCAGGCCAGCAAACCCCGTTACAGAAACCAATGAAGAAGCGAGACACAGAATATCTTAGCGTGGGGTCTTTACTAGAATGTAATGAATCGCTGACCTGCCTCAAACCCTCCGATTTATTAAGGAACAACGAAGCCTTAGAGTTTTGCTGAGCACAGTTGTTTGTTTTAGGCAGCAAAGCAAGCAAGCGAGGCCTGACAACACTTCGGCCTTAATCTTATTTCTAAAGAGCTAGAAGTGGCCTTTCCTGCTCTTCTGTTCCTATGTTTTCTGGCCATTCTGTTGTTCACTCATTCAGTTCAATAGGGGTAGAGTTTTAATACACAAACATCCACAGAACTGAAATGATCGGTTTGATGAATTCTGACAAATGTCCACTCTGATTATCTAACACATCCATCAAAATGTAGAATTCTCGTGTCTCAAAGTTTCCTCTTCGCCCTTTATGGTCAGTCTTCCCCCAAAGGCAATCATTTTCCAATTTCTATACCATAGAGTAGTTTTCTCTGACATCACAAATGTAATTTAGAGCCTGTACTCTTTTCTATCTGGCTTCATTTTCATAATATAATATCTTTCATGTACCATATTTAGTATGCATCTATAGCATATTATTTTTGTTGTTGACTGGTTTTCTACTAAATGGAAATAATGCAGGTTGTTACTCATTCACCTGTTGTTGGAATTTGGGTGAGTGTCTGTGCTTGGCTGTTGTAAGTAAGCCTTCCATAACACATGTTCATATTCCTCTGGAATAAATACTTCCAAGTGTAATGTGTGGTTTATATGGTAAGTTTACATTTAGCTGCAAGAGGTAGACAGTTTCCCAATGTGGTTACATAATTTTAGATTATTATCCACCTCTTATGAAAGGTTCAACTGACCCATATCATAGCCAGTAATCAAGATCTTTTATATTTATTTTTCTTAAATATGCATTTGTCTATGGGTAGCTTTCTGAAAAATATTTTGGTGGTACTTGGAATCAAAAACAAGGCTCTAAGCATGGCAGGCAAGTCTTCTACCACTGAGCTACATCCTTGGTCTATGGATAGCTTTAAATGCAGAGATAGAGCCATATGGAGGAGCACATCTCATAATCCCAGCACTTTGGAGACAGAGGCTGTGGATTTGCATGAGTTCACGGACAGCCTAAACTACATACCAAGACACTATCTCAAAAAAACCTAAATAAATAAATGTAGACAGAGGGAATTGGATCTTGATTTGTGAATTAGAATTTTTTAATTTAAGAGATGAGTTATGCCCATTTTTACTCACTAACATATTAAATATGCTTGTCTCTGATTATCTCTTTGTAAAAATTTACACCAACATCTACACACCTTCAATTTTATTTAGCTTTAGAGTCTGGACTCCATTTCACTTGCCTTCTTTTTCCATTTCAATTTTTGAGATATGATTATATTTTTTCCCTAACAGTATTAATAATAAAGTTTCTAAAGTAGTACTTGTACTCCTTTCTTTATATAATGCTATTAATGGCCCTGTGGGGGCCTTTTCTCCTATTAGTAATCCTGAAATTATTTGCTTCCTATTCCTTTCCCACGAGATCTGACTTCAGGAAAATACATGAAAAAAGCTAAAAGCTATGAAACTATGAATAAGATTCTATCCACCTTCTCACAGCCTATAATACTGAGTAGTCGTCTCTGTGGACCCCACATGAATACAGTCATCCCATCACAGAGTTCCAGCTCCAAAGGAGAAAATGTATCTAATGCTCAGACTAAGGAGTGAGCTCTAAGCTATAATATTTGCAACTGAATAGTGTTGGATCATTAGTATTTTCTGCAATTTATTTTTGCACACTTATACATCACTGAACCGTTGGATCTGACTTCACGTGGCACAATCCCACATCCCTGGCACATAGTCCGCAGCATGACTGACAGAGCTGGTGAGGTCAATACTCCTCCCCCACATTAAACACACAATCTGATACGAGTGTAAGCAGAAAGGCAAACGTAAACACTAGAGATGTGAGGCATTCCTTCCTGGAAGGCTTACACCCACTACGTTCTGAATCTTTTACTACTTTTTAATTACCATGTAGGTAGAAACTCAGCATTTGAAACTTTTGTGAAGATGTGTGGTGCCGTGATACCTCCAGACCCTAGGGCTGGAATCACAGGTGTACTGTCTTTCTCTGTGTCTCTCTCCAACAACAACAAATGAGAACGTGACAGAAATGACGGGGCAGCCATCTGTGAGCTTCGACGAAAAGCATTGTGTGGTCTGGAATGTCTTAATACAGAAACATTAATTAATAGAATTCACTCTGGGTTCATCAACATTTAATTAACTGGATTAACTGAATTTCCACTGATTACAAAATGTATGACAGCACCAAGTTGAAAGAACTGCTTTATTGTTACAATTATAAATGCCCCATCTCATGATAGCAGCTGTCCTCCAACACACTCAGATTTATTTAGGGACATGTAAGTCTGTTGAAAATGACCATCATATCTTTTGTTTATTCCTTAGTACACTTGACGCCAGTGTTGGGGCTCTATAATTATATCCAGTGACAGCCAACAAGGTGTAGAGGATTTGGTATAACAGATAAAATACTTCAGTTTCACCTTCCTACTTGGGCTCCACCATGTAAATATGGTGGTAAAGGAACACTTGCTTCTAAAAACAATAAAGTTGATTGAAAAACAAAACAAGTTACTTGTAAAAACAATTAGGAATATAAAATAAAACATAACAGTTAGCATGTATTGAAAACAGTATATGCAAAGTCATGTCCTAAGGCTTTAGTTTTCAAAATTTTAGGAATCAAATTCTCACAGCAAGCTATGAAAACTTTATTGCTATTATTATTGCTGGTATTTATTATGTATAGTAAAGGAAGTTGAGGCCCTGAAAGGTACAATCAGTTGTCGGAAGTCACACAGCTAACAATAAAATGTGTCCATAACTTTGCCTTCCAGAGACAGGTGTTGTTACATATTTTACTAGTTTTTCTGCAATCATGTATAGTGTGTAGCATGATTATGCTAAAAACAGCTAAACACTGTATTTCTGCCCATCTTTATGGAAGAAATTTGAGATAAGTTTAATTATTGCTCTCATAGATAAACTCAGACTCAGGTGATCAGTTTTATCAAAGTCATACCATAATAAGGATTAAGCCTTGATTTTGATCCATATATATATATATATATATATATATATATTTTTTTTTTTTTTAGGACGTTACGCTCACGCGACGGGTATGGCGCCACTGAGCTAAATCTCAGACGTGACCCATATATTTCTGAGTCCAAGTACACAGCCTCCAAATGTGTGGCTTTTCATGCTTTACTTTGTCAACAATATTACCATTCCTGAGACATAAGAGAGGCCTGCGGACACTAGGACTATGCTTTGTTCTCTGGGTTGACCTCCACGCAGTTTTCCATTCTGTGAGGAAACAGCTCTCCTTATAGAAGAACGACATCAAGTTTTGTAAACCAAGCTTTCAGTGTTCTCAGGTTACACAACTGTACAACACCTGAGGTAACAGATAGAGCAGAGATTCAGAAAAAC
>PVIR01036424.1:0-15851 GCA_004026965.1 Petromus typicus
CAGACCATCTATTCCAATTTTCTGCAGGGTTTTGATCATAAATGGATGTTGGATTTTGTCAAATGCTTTTTCCGCATCTATTGAGATGACCATATGCTTTTTGTTCTTGAGTCTGTTGATGTAGTGTATTACATTTATTGATTTACGTATGTTGAACTATTCCTGCATCCCTGGGATGAATCCAACTTGGTCAGGGTGTATGATCTTCTTGATGACTCTCTGTATTCTGTTTGCTAGTATTTTATTGAAGATTTTTGCATCAATGTTCATTAGGGAGATTGGCCTGTAATTCTCTTTTTTGGTTGGGTCTTTCTCTGCTTTTGGTATCAAGGTAATTGTTGCTTCCAGAAATGAGTTTGGTAGTGCTGCTTCCCTTTCGATCTCATTGAAGAGTTTGAAGAGTAGCGGTGTTAACTCTTCTCTAAAAGTTTTGTGGCATTCAGCGGTGAAGCCATCAGGCCCAGGGCTTTTTTTGTAGGTAGGTTTTTTATTACATTTTCAATTTCACAGATTGATATCAGGGTGTTTAACATTTTTATATCCTCTTCATTCAACTTTGGAAGTTCGCATGTATCTAGGAATTCATCCATTTCTTCTACATTTTCCATTTTATTGGAATATAAATTTTCAAAGTATGTGTTTATTATTCTCTGTATTTCAGCTGGGTCAGTGGTGGTTCCCCCTTTTCATTTGTAATAGCATGGATTTGAGCCTGTTCTTTTCTTTGTTTGAGAAGGTTGGCTAAGGGTCTGTCAATTTTATTTATGCTTTAGAAATACCAACTCTTTGATTTGTTGATTTTCTGTATTGTTCTTTTAGTCTCCATTGCATTAATTTCTGCTCTGATCTTTATGATTTCCTCCCTTGTATGAGCTCTTGGTTTGCTTTGCTCCTGTTTTTCTAGTAGCTTAAGGTTCAACATTAGATTGTTAGTTTGAGCTTGCTCTGTTTTCTTGATATATGCATTTACTGCTATGAATTTCCCTCGTTGAACTGCTTTCATTGTATCCCATAAATTCCTGTACGTTGTACTGGGGTTATCATTCAATTCTAGAAAATTTTTAATTTCATCTTTAATTTCTGCTGTGACCCATTGGTTACTCAGTAGTGTATTGTTCAATTTCCATGACTTTGTGAAAGTCTTGGGCGTTTTTTGCTGATTGATTCTTGAGAAAAATGCATCACGTCTGTGTGGCTTCTCTCGCTTCCAGCAAGGACTGAGGCCCCAGAATCTTCCACATTCCGGCCCCTCCCCCTTCATAAACTTCCCTTCGGCAGGATGCGTCTTCCTGCTACTCTGTACCCTCATCATGGATATACTCTGATTCTCTCATTTTGTGTGCTCGGTGTGATCAAAGTACACAAGGAATGTTTACATTCAAAATTGTCTTATAGTAAAGGTCATATGGTAAAGGACTAATTCCAGTCAGAATACCCGTTTTACTTTGAACACAATCACCCCATCACTCTTGCCACTTTCTGAAGCAGTTCCGGAAGTTCTCTTTCCAGAGTGGCATTAGTTGCCCTGTTGTGGCTGGCTTGATGGCCTAAGTCCATTCAGAATGTTCCCCTTTATTATCGTTTTGACTTTGAGGAAGAGCTAAAATTTGCAGGGCCCCAGATCTGGTGGATCAGGTTGGTGAAGATGCACTGTAGTATTTGCTTTTCCTTTGCATGGCAGTGACATTTGCCATTCTTTTAATCACACTTTATAAAGACAGTTGAGACAAAGTGCTTCCAGAGCTGCTCCAGAGAGTGGCAGCAGTGATGAGAAGAGTACGTTTGGTGTGAGAGGGAGCACTTCTTTTGAAGGGTTTTTCTTTTGAGGGGGTTTAAAAGCAACATGGCTTTTACTATAATAATTTAAAAAATGTATGCATTCACCACATATTTTGATCACACCTTGCATATTTCAGATTTTCTCTCACTTCTCTCCGCTGTCTTCATGGCCCAGCCAAGACCCTCTTCTATGTCCAGCTTTCCAAGGCTGTCCGCCTTGCTTCCATTTCTTGCTTCTGAAATTCCTCAGATTGGTTTGCTGTGCTGCTTTTTGGAATTTAGCACTAGGTACATTATACATAAAAACTAACAATTTTATTGTGACTATTTTTTATTATGATGCCTTGATGTTGTATGCTTTGTTTTTCTGAACTGATTTTAAATCCTAAGAGGTCAGGGATATGTTGTTTGTTTCAGTGCAATATGCAGTTCTTGAGTAGATTTTGTATATAGAAAACAAGCTTATAGTCAGATAGAAGGACATGATGGTACCTTTTCTCCTAGAATATATTTGTAACTTTTCATCAAATGTCTGTTCTCATTAAGTTAAATCTCTTTTTCCCTCATAAAGCAAATTTGGGTACTTCCTTCTCCTCTGTCTTTTTTTTTTTTTAAATTGATTTTATTGGTACATTATATATACAAGTTGTAATCACAAACGACATCAAGAATTTGTACCGGTACACGATCTGACTTAATTCTCATTTTTCTCTCTGTACCTTGCAGACTCATGAGATGTCCTCAGGCATCATTGCTATTGCCCTCATGCAGAACCCTTGGATATATTAATTAAGAGGGTTTGACTAGGTGGTTCAGGCTGGCCTTGTACTCATTATAGCCCACTGTGGCCTAACTTATGATCCTCCTGCTTCAGCCTCCAAGTGCTGGGGTAACAGGCATGAATCACAGTGCCCAGCTATTTGGTTTGTTTCTAATCCTAATTTTGTCAGAAATCAGCTTCTCTATTCTTGATGGGACAATAATGCCTAGGGAAGCTTTTGTACGCCCCCAATTTTTTCTCATAAAATGTTTTGTTCCAAAAATATATTTGTGCTGCATAATGCTTCTCCCCAGTGTATCAAAGTGTTTTGTAACTGAACTGTGTGATCTTTCCAGAATGTTCTGTTGACTATGCCTCTTTCAGAAATATTCTGTTAACTCCACCCTCTGCTTCAGTGAGCATGCTTTCCTGGTATGTGTTTCTGGAATGTTGTGTAACTTTGCCCTCTGTTTCAGTGAGCATGCATGTCTACACCTCTTTAGGGAAGGATGCTCCCATTTCTGCTCAGTGCTCAGGATTCAGAGCAGGCAAGGCAATCTGAGCCAGCCTGCAATCAAGGTTTTTCTCCACCTCTTTAAGGGATTTTTGGATTGTAAAGTCTTCAAATTACTTGAATAGTAGCATGTGGGCTTGAGTCCAACTGCCAGTGGAGTCCTTGCTCCCTACCAAAAGCTCCTGAGCCTACTCTTTACAATCTGCATTTTTGTCAACAAGCTACTCTTTTGAGCACCAATCAAAATTTCCCAGCAAGCTCAGCTTAGATCATTCCAGAGCTTCTCCAGCCAGCATCACTGAATCTTTCCAAATTCCTTCTGCCATCCACTTCCAAAAGCTTATGAACCACATCAAGTAGTCAGAGCAATGATCCCACTTCTGGTACCAAAATCTGTCTTAATCACTTTCCTCATTACTAAGATAAAATACTTGACAATTACAACTTAAAGATTTATTTAGCCTGTTTTGATAGTTCCTGGTCAGCTGGCTCCAAGAGACCAATGTATGGTAGATGGTCCTGGTAGAGGAAAGCTTACATTATGATGACCAGGAAGCCGAGAGACTGAGAAGGGTAGAGTCGGGGAGGGTGGAAACCCTTCCAGATCGTGCCCCCAGTAACTCTCTCTTGTCACCAGACCCTACCTTCTGACAGCAAGTCAGCTGTATTGTCCCCATGATCAAAGGACTTTCCAGAAAGCTTCATCTCTGAAAACATGAGTGTTTTGGGGGATGTCCCAGATTGAAACTATTATAAGAGCCCAGAGCTGTGAATATGCCCTTTACAAAGATATTGCTTCCCCTTTAAGGTAAGCTGTTTTATAGACTAGAAGCCCCTTGCGGGCAGGTCTGGGTCTCATCCATCTTTGTGACCTGACAAACCAAGTTCAGCCGCTGCCCCATTTCCAGTGCGGCAGTTCTGGTAGGTCTAGCCCGGGTGCGAGCTTGGCTGGGTGAAGTTCTGGGGAAGCAGTGTTAGCAGCAGGCACTGTTTAAGGGCAGCCCCCGCCCGTGGACAAGTCCTCCCTCCTCATATTTGGGCTCTGCTTCTTGTGTTTTGTCTAATGTGCCGCACTTGGAGAAGTGTTAAGGCAGAACAGCTGGATGGATTTCTGAAGAATATGTTTTATTTAATGTTGATTGAGAACCGGCAGGGTAGTTCCACTTAAAAGCACACAGGGCATATCTTTTTCTCTTTTTTCAGCATCTCCAAGAAAGAAAGAAGCTAGATCACAGTTATAAGGGAAACTTACTCTTTCCTCTGCCTCTTCTGATATAAGCAGGCTTTTTAATCTACTTTAAAAAATACCCAGAGAGGTCTATAAGTGAAATGGATGAGCGAGGGCAGCAGTATTGGCATTCTAGATGGTTTAATGGCCTCATGACTCTGCTGTCTCCTTGTGACGACTTATGCACACCACTGCCCAGTGTGGGCCCCCTCCCATTTTCCTCTGGGAGCTTGACCATTTCATGGCTCATTACTATTTCCAGTATAGGAATCAACCAAGGAAGAAGGAAGCCAGAAAACAAGTCAACTTTGTTGCAACTTGGTAATTCCATAAAGCATGTACTAGGAAAGGGAGAGACTGAGATTAATGGCTGGGAAAACGACTTGAGATTATTTATGGCACAATGCTCACTGTTAAATTAGGCTGCAAAATTACTGTGTTATATGCATGTATCTCTTAGAAAACGTTCCTATTGGGCAGGAGAGGTATGTTGCTACTGTCGCTGTAGGAGTGATGACGGCCTCACACACATGACTCCTGTTTTTTATCTTTAAACCTCCAAAATGGGCTATAGCATCCCTAGACAGTCTATTGTGACATAGGGATAAAATATTATAATTTCTGTTTGTATTTAAATTAAGAAAGGAATTGAGCTCTAACAATGTTTATTATATGGATGCTCAATGATTTATATATAAAATTTATAAGTGAACATATTTTGGGAACACATGTTGCAAGGTTTTTACTCTTGGAGTACATGTTCAAAAAAGTGGAAGGCACTGATGTAAATGATCACTAATAGCAAAATCTCTGGAGCACAAAGAAAGTAGCTCCGAATTATATAGTATTCAAAACAAGAAGGATATGTTCACTAATTAATTGTTCTGCCCATACAACTTAAAATCATAATTCAGGGTTTCTCATCCCAGAAATATTACCTGAAAGTTCATTTCAAGGTGTCAAGCAGAAATCTTTAAATGTCAAGAAAGGTGTAAGTAAAATTGCATTGAATTATAACTTGGATATGGGAAATGACAAGTTTCTGAGCAACTAGGATGATGCAGCGAAGAGGCGCAAGAGGGGGAGGTCACAGCAGCACGTGTAGGTGCCTGAGGTGTCTTGTGCAGGGGACACTTAGGGTGCATCATTGTGCTGTTCCTGCCACTGTGCTTACAGAAGCTCTCCCCCCACCCTCAGGAGCTGGCTGCAGAGCCACCAGATTCCTTTATCCCCCCCCCCTTCTCCTGTCCACCTTTTCTCCAACTGCTGGAAGGCATATTTGCATTTGCTTGTTGGATATCTTCTACGAGAAGTGTTCCTGTAGATTAAACCAAATATGTCCTGAGCATTCTTAGCAGACTAAGAGGTAAATAAGAATATTGAAAATCAGCCAGACACAAGGGCTGAGCTTTTTCTTAGCATCATCCTGCAGGACCAACTTATGGGTGGAACTTTGCATGCCAGTGATGTACACAGCTGACTTCCGGCTGGAGAATGGTGCCAATTTCATGTGTCCAAATTCAAAAAAAAAAAAAAGAAAATCTCACCCACTGTGTCAAGCTTGATCTCTCCTAAATAAGTGAAACACTGTAAGTCCGTGTAGTGAATCTTGAGACTGGATGACTGCTCCTCCTGGCACAGTAGTTTTTAGCTTCTCAGGATGTAGGTTGTTTTCTTCTCTACCCTTAAGGGACCTTCCAGCAGAGAGGTAGTGTGGGAATCTGCTCTGTGGGCTTCTAGCAAGGAAGCTAACAGGGTGTCTGGGACAAAGGATGGTGGTTCCAGACAAGTGTGTTAGTGAGCCAGCAGGGAGGGAGGGCCCAGCAGACTCGGGCCAGTATGGAGGCCCAGGCCAGTTGTAGATGGTCGTGTGCTCCTTACTGATGTCAACATTGTAAGGGGAGCCCTGTCCAGGGAGCACCCCCACCCCCTGCAATACGATGCAGATCAATATGTACATTTTCTCTGTTCTAGATAGCTCTCCACTCAAATCACTGATGGTGGTTTCAGATACGTGAGAAACAGGTCTCTTTTCAAAGTTCATCTCTTGCCTATTAGCATGAGGTTAGTTTTCTGCAGAAGGACAGTCTGTAGGACACATAGCATTTACTGGCAACTACCCTGCTCTTGTAAGGTCACAGGATGCTCCCACTTGGAAGGTTTAGGGGACACAAGTCTGGCTTAACGCCTGCTCTTTTCTCTTGCCCTGCTCCCCATCTGTTTGGGGGTGTTCAATGACTCGCGAATGTAGAATGCAAACAAAGGAAGATTTATCCAAGATGCCAGTTTAAAAGGGGTTGGCTGTTTTATTGGAGCTGTAATTTTAGCTTCCTACTAATGACTATGTGCATTGGGGAGGAGAAACTGGCTTTGCAGACAATAAAACAGCTGTGTGTCTTGCTACTCCTTTATCAAATCACTCTCTACAAACCAAACTTTGTTCCATTCTTCTATGAAGGTGATAATAATCTCCACTGTGCAGAGTGGTTCTGAGACATAAAACTATTGATTGGATGTGCTTGACCCTTGCTAGACATTATCATTCTGATAGAAGAGATGATTGTGCAAGGACACCTTTGTAATACAGACCGATAGTACACAGAAAATCAGAACCAAGATGAGGCTAAGGCGGCCAGCACAGGACTCCAAAATGAAGAGTACTGCTGCCCAGGAGAGCAAGGCCCTGTGCATCTCCTGCCTTCATTTCTCGGTCCCACACTTGGCTGAGCTGCCTCCTTTCTGCAGTCTAAGCTGCTTTTGATAGCTGTGAGCTGCAATCCTGCTACACTGGAGCTATGGATCATGTCCAAGTTTCCATGTTCTGCCCCACGAGGGCTTCGCGTGGAGGTCCCTTAGCTCCCTGTAAGAGCAGGAAGGGGTCCTTTAGCTCCCTGCGGAGCCTGTGCAGGCATTTGGCTTGGGAAAGAACTGGAGGGAGTCAGAGAAGCAGGCAAAGGTGGCAAGGAGAAGGCTGTTGCCCCGGGGAACTGGCCCGGCTGCCCTCCTGCCCACCTCTGCCTTTGGGCCAAGTGCCTGCCTTTACCTTCTTTCCCAGCCCTAGTCTAGCAGGGTGGAGGAGAAATGTTGGTTAGAAAAGGTCTCCTCTGGCTCAGTTAAGAGGGCGTTCAGCAGGATGCATGGGCTGACTCCTCACATTTCCCTCTCTACAGCCTTTTGGTTACACATTTCTACTCAGCTTTCTTCTTATTCTTTCCCAAAGGTCAAGGCTAACAGACGAGAGAGAGGAGAAGGAGAAGGAGAAGGAGAAGGAGAAGGAGAAGGAGAAGGAGAAGGAGAAGGTGGAGGAGGAGGAGGAGGAGGAGAAGAAGAAGAGGAGAAGAAGAAGAAGAGAAAAGACCGGAGGGGAAGTCCACCTGTGTGTGGCCAGCTCTCGCTTCCCTTTTGGTTGTTGGGCTGCTGAGAAAACTATTTCTTCCAGTAAATATTTTGAGCATCATGAATGCAAAAAAGCGGGAGGGGCTTTCTAGTTCATTTGCATGGAGGTCCAGTAGTGCCTATTTGTTTGGTATAAAAGTTTTATGGGAAGAGATAGATTTAAAAAAGTGGAGGGGACAGAAAAGCAAAGATGGGGAGAGAAAGCATTATCAGTGGTGTCCACAGAGTCCTGGCTGCCTTCTGTGCTCATTTCTGCCCTTCACTTTCTTCTCTCCGGTCCAGCCCTGCTTTGCCATGGGCTCTCATGTCTGGCTGTGTTTTCCTTCTAGAAAGCCATCCCTCAACCCCGGAATTGGAGTGCTTTCCTTCTTCTGCCTTATTTTATCCATCCTTGTCTTTCCCACTGTAATGATGACAACACTATGGTGTAATCACCTTTTGGTTGTCTTAACCGCCTCAGTAGACTGTGTACACGTTGGGTAGAGGGGCTGAGCATATGTTGGGGACTCTGTGCTATTTGCTGAATGTTAAGTGAAGAATGAATCTTGGCATTAATGCCTGGCCCTTGAGTGCTCTCTCCCACCGCACACAGGGCTTATGTGGCTGTTTTATTTCCCCAGGGCACTAATATGTAAGAGTTGGCATGAGTCCCGCTAGCACTTGAAGATGACTTTGAATGGGAAATTGTATCCACTCTTACATTCTGAGAACAAACTTGTAATTTTGCTATGATGGGTCAGTGCCTTATCTTTGTGATCAAAACATGTCTGATCTAAGAGTAAGAACATAGGTTTTTTTGAGGGAAAGCCTGGGTTCAAAGCAATGGGGAGGAAAATAACTTTTCCATCACCTACATTGGGTGGCAAGTCTCAGATCACTGAGTGTCACTGGGCCATGGACGGATTGTGACCCTTCAAAGTTCCTCATTAATTTGCTGAAGGAAGATAATTTTCATTTTCTGTTGAGCCCAGGGTCCTTATTTCTCAGAAAGTACAAAAGTGGGAAATCTAATGGGGAGGAAGAACAGAGGATATGAATCGGACAGCAGGAAGTAGCTCTTCACTGCGACTTCTGTACAGGTGATGGTCAGGGTCAGCAGAAAGCTGGGGACATGGCAGCAGTCCCGGAAAGGGGGGCCATTGCTAAAAATCTTGCTTCAATTCTTTCTACTCCCCACACTCCACCCTGCAAGCCAGAGCTGCCTCCCTTCTGCTGCTGAGCACTTCCTACTGCACTAGTGTAGGAATCCCATTCTGACCTCGGGTAGCTGTGGGTATTTCTGATTTTTTCCCAAAGCAAATGTACTGGAGTTTCTCACTCACTCACATTACTGTGCTGCTGCTTGTAGACTATTTCCCTCGTGGCAGCCTTGTAAACATTTTCAATTCTTCGAGTTCAGTTTACCCTTTGATGAAGATGCAGGTACACAAGCAAACTCACCAAGTCCAAGAGCAGTTTTGGCTTCTTCATGAGAAAGAATTGTCTTGAAACAGACATCTTGCTGGAGCCTCCTACCGCTCTTGTTCGAGGCAGTTTCTCAGGCCTCCACATTGCCATCACCACAGCCTTCCTCAGCCACAGTCATGGCTGGTTTTCCTCCTTTAATTTAAGCTTTTTTCTGTACTTTATCCCTTGGTTCTCTGTATAGTAAATAAAGACTAGACTCAAAGCAGTTGACATTCCCTGGTCCTGCCTCCCCACTATGTCGAGCAGGGAAGTGAATACCTTGTTTCCTGAAGACAGGCAAAATGAATCAAGGAAACCATCAATGCTGGTCATTAGTCTCTGACTTTCTCTTAGAATAGGCTGAAAATCCTGGTAGAATCTGCTGTGTTCTTACTTATGAGTATGAGCTTTTCTCAACTTTCTTATTCTATTTCTCTTCTTTAAGGACAGGCTTAAGGATCAAAGTGGAGCAGTTTAAACTCAAATAGCTGATATTGATTAAGAACCTACTGACTATCAAGAGAATTACACCACGTTCTTTTTCTGCTATTTCATTTGCTCTTCCATCTAGCACTATGAGGTTAGTTCTACTGTGACTCCATTTTGGCGATACAGAAACAGCCTCAGAGAGATTAAGTTATCTGTTGAAAATACTCCAGCCATAAAGTCACGGGCCAAGATGCATATCTTATTCCAAAATGGCAGTTTTTACATTTTAGTAATCACCTTGACTACCCAAGATGTGTCCTGTACTAATGCAAACCTTCAATGTTGAATGTAAACATTATATATATGTGTATATATATATATACATATATATGTACATATATAAAACATGTACCAAAAAATAAAATTTAAAGCAAATTAAACAAAAACTGCAGAGGAAAGCTTGTATTTTTGAGGCTGGGTAAAAATATATTTCACCGCTTATCAACAAGATGAACTATTACAGTTTATTTTTTCATTGCTAGCCTGGTCTAGCAGGAAATAGTCTCATTATTTTTGAACCAGTTCTTGGAACTAAGCTCATAAAGCTTGTCTTGGTGAAGGAAATGGTGTGGTTTTCATTCTCAGGAAACAATGACCAGAATAAAATATTTGGTAAATTTTATACTCTGATTGAGAATTAGGAGCCTGGGGAATACCCAAATACCTTTGAATGCTGTTAAACACTTTTTTCAGCATATTTTTTAGTGGTCATATAGTATTTCATTGTATGTTGGTAATACAATACAGTCATATGAAATGTAGGCGATGGTGGAACATACAGCTGGAGAAAGTTTAGCAATGATAAATTGGGCACTAGGTGTCTGATGCCCCACTTTTCCAGCTTTGGGAATTGCATTTAGACTAGTTCTGTCCAGAGGGTCACACATACAGTCTGTGTACCTATTCAGGCAGTGAAGGGAAGGAGCCAAGTTTCTTGGTGTAGTTTGTTCCTGAACACTTGGGTCATCTGCCTCCAGCGTGTCATCTTTCAGAAAGTCAGAGGCTCAGGTTTGAGTCCACTTAAACCACCTGGGAAACATAAACCTCCTAATCCGGTGAGATCATGCTTACCTATTTGTAGCTTAGATCTGCCGAAGTGTTCATTAAGTTAGAGACAATAAGGGTCTAACAGCATTCCTAACTGCCAGTCACGAGAAGAATGTCTTTGAATGTGATCTGCTCTTTTGGCTAAGTTTGAAGGAACAGTATGTTCTGAAAGAGAATATGAGGGTGACTAATCTGATTTTATCTACTTAAGGGAAGCACAAGAGATGATCTTTCCGTGGCAGGATGAATCTACAAATACCAGATATACCATTAAGTCATAAATCAAATTATGTCTTAGAGTTGTGCCCAAGCACCTGCCACACCATTTCCTGTTTTATTTCACATCCAAGATTCCCACTGTACAGGGGACCTTTAGAAAGATTTAATGTAGGCTCTGCTTTCAGACCAGATAATAGTATCTTCATGCTGGACACTGGGCTGGGTGAAGAGAGAGAATTGTCTATTAGTTCAGGGATGACGTTTTCTCACCACCAAATCCTTAGCCCCTAGCACAGCACCTGTCATATAGTAGTAGATGGTTGGTACATATTTCATAAATAAAATAATTAGAGGATGAAGTATAATGTGGGTTATCCACTGTCATATTTGTTACTTGGACAGGATACAATGGTAGAATGTGGAGTATCCATCTTACCTGGTCTTGTGCCTGGGCTCTGTAAGCTTCATAGGTCTATAGCTTGGGAATTTCCCAATAAGTCCTTTTACTGTAGTTCTGTAAGGAAGAGAAATGAGTAGAGAGAGATGGTGGATAACTCCAAACTTATGAGAAGGGCAGGAGAAAGCAGTGATGGCTTGACTCTCTCTTGACGGGGACCCCCATTCGGCAGCAATGCTTTAAGCCGTGAGTGGAGGCTGGGGGGTTGTGCTGGGGGCTGTAGAATAATCAATGACTTGATTGATCTTGATTATTGACCAACCTATTACAATGGAGTGGCTGGGGATGCCACACAGTTAGATGCACAATATTCTACATGGAACAAGGGAATCAAATATTACACATTTGTTTTTTTTCCATGATCTTCAGTTTCTTCTTTTTATGGGATTAGTCAAATAAGGTAAAGATATTCCCTCTATCTCTGTTCTTCATGACCAAGTTGGCCCCAATTCCTTCTTTCTCGAGCTAAGGATGAAGATAGCATCTCTTTTACTATAAACTGTCCCATTGTGTTGGGAAGGAAGGGAAGCCCTTGCAAATGACAACATGTGGACATACTCTCTGAGCAACAAAACAGGCAGAGATTATTTCTGTCCTAGTGTGTCACTGAGCCGCGGAGCTTCCTCCTCAACTGTTAATAACTCCTGTAAAGCATGTTGATTGCAAAAGGGACTTGGACTAACTGACTCCCCAGGGAGGGGAATGTCGAAAGCACCCCCAGAGCCATCAAGAAGCTGGTTTTCAGAACATCCTCTGGGAGGAATGATGAGGAAGCTATGGCCTTGCTGTGACCTGATGTGCAGCGACAACGGGGAGGAGTGTGAGTCACTCAAGCCTGTCACGCACCATCTTCGCACCTTGCCTGGGGAGAGGCAGCTCGGTGAAGGTTCAGGGCCCGGCTTTGGAGCCAGGCCGCCCTGCTGAGCTGCTGAACTGCTTCTCAGTTTTCTCACCTGTGAAGCAGAGGAAGAGACAACACCCACTTCATGAGACTGTGTTAAGGATTAAATAAGTTAACATATGTAGAATAATGCCTGGAACATTTGATAAATTTTCAGTATTATTTGATGCCTTCATTTCGGTGTTCTGAGTCTTTAATCTGAGAAATTTGGCAGGACAAATATTTTCCAATGCAGCAGGCAATATATGATAATCTGTAATAAGAGAAAACAAGGATAACACAGGAAATGGGTGTCCAAAGCAAATCCCACATTTTGTTTTAGTCAGACAATGCAATATCATTCTATAAAACACTTTTTTTTTTCTGAGAAGAAAAATCAAAGTAATTAGAGCTGTATTTCTTTTTCTGACCTGACATACCTTCAATGTAGGTATCAGCTGTTATCTAATAAAAGCTCAGCAGTTAAAAGGAAAATTAGAGACATCCCCAGTAATTGATGGATTTTAATTCACACATCATAACAAGAACAGAAAATACAGACTACAGTGATACTGAGTTCCTCTGACTTATTACTTCTACTAGGACCAATATGGTTTTTTTTTTTTTTTTTAGGTTTTTGGAGACAGGGTCTCGCTTTGTGGTTTAGGCTGGCCCTGAGCTCAGCCTCCAACTCACATCACAATCCTCCTGCCTCTGCCTCCCGAGGGCTGGGATTACAGGCGTGAGCCACCACGCCAGGCACTGTGGTATGTGGTACTGGTTGCTGCTGGGTGTGGGTCTCCACACCCAGTATTGTTATGTGGTTACCGGGGAATCGAACCCGGGTCCTTGCGCTTGCGAGACAGGCGCCGGAACCACTGAGCTAACTCCCCGGCCCCAGGACCAACATGGTTTTCCAACACGATTGCCCCATTATTTTCTATTTCTCCTACTACAAGAATTGTTGTCTACATTTTGTCCATTTCAAAAATATGTGTGGTATATCATCCTTGTGTCAGACATTGTACTAGATAGACTTAAATGGGTTAAGCTCCTTCAGAAAGGGGCTTAATACATGGAAGGCATGTAGAACAATGCTGAACGCGAGGGAGAGACATTTATATATATGCAAAACCAGCATTAGGTGCAATTAGTAAATGTGGAGATTTGGAGGCCAGAGCCTTGAAATAAATGGTGGTTATTCTCTCAGCAGTGACTGCTGATTAAAGTTTTCATATCCCAGGGGCACAAGTACCAAGTTACCCAAGGACCTATTCTAATTTCCAGACTTCAAGGACAATTTCATATACACTAAAGCAATAAGAACTATAGAATCAATCTGAGGGCTTGGAGTGGTATGGATATGGCAAAATGTAAGCTCTGCCTGCCTGACTCAAGGCTTTCAGATTTAGCAGTAGAACTGAGTCTGACAAGGAATTCTGAAGAAGGGTACAAGGTTTTCCCAGAGTCAAAAGGATTGGGAAGATGAGCCCTGCTTTTGATGGGAGGAGCAGCGCGCCCACACAGAGTGGGGAGCCGCTGTGCTAGGTATCTTAGAGACTGGCCCACATGTGAGGAACAGAAAATACAAAAATAAAGACACGTCCCCATTTGTGGCCTCTAGTGATGATCACAACAGCAGTTTTCAATGAATATATGAATGTGCAAGAATAGCCCCAACTATTTTAGAATCTGTCCACAGTAGATGGCTGTCTCGTGCGTGCTTAGTCAGTGTCTTTTGGATAATGTACCTAAAGCCCAACTCTAGCGTCGCACTTCCTTGGAGGTATTACGCAAGCTGATAAACAGAACACTGAGAACCAAGCACAGGTGAGAAATCTGAGCTCTGGAGCCAAACACTATGAGGTCACCTCTCTGCTGTGCCACTCTCTGTCAGTGTGACCTTTGACTAGTCACATCAGCTTACATGCCTCTCTTCCTTTGCCTACAAAAGGGGATGAACAGAACACTCGCCCCCTAGGGTTGTCTGGAGATTGAAATGCTGCAAAGAGCCTAGAGCAGGGCCTGAGATGTGATGAGCAAATGCTCATTAGATGGAAGCACCAACTGACTACCGGGGACCCCAGCCGCTGGCCCAAGCAGCTGCCAGCTGCCAGCCCTCCTCTCGTCATGGGACCAGAGCAGAACCGGGGAACTGGTACAAGCTACCACAGGTGGTTAAAGTCAAGTTCTAGGGCTGGTCAGGCTTCTCCACTGAATCACTACTGGGGATCTCTTCAACTTGAATCTACTTTGTAGTTACTTCAATAATTCTGTGAACAAGAATACTTTAAAAAAGCTCACTTTTCCCCTGAACTACAGAGTGGGTTCTGTTGTTTGTAGTCAAGAGTTGTGGGTGCTGGGACTGAGGCAGGGCTTTATGCGTGGCAGGGAAGGCCTCTTGGGCTGGTTTTCATGCCTGGAAGTCTAGCGTTAAGCTATTGTATGAATGGGTGAATCCCTGAAGGGAGATAACACATTCACTTTTGGTTATTATCACACAATATGCTTAAATTATTTGGAAATAAGAACTGTTAACTTGAACTCCCTCCTAAAATGCTTGGGTCTGGAACCAGATCTATCCTTATTTAATTTTTTTCTCTCTTGTTCACTGGAAGTGTGTTGTCATCTCACATCTCCAGGGTTGCCTGATACTGACCAGAACTTGTTTTTGTAAATGTTTTGCATTCTTCCCCTCGGGTGACACACAAGGTTTATATAACCTTTGTTTGTCTGATCCATTTAGGCTGAACAAGTAAGTAGATCCCAGAAATACCTCTGGTCACATCCATCTGGAAAATTCCCAGTGGTCACAGGCAGGTGTTGTCCAAAGATGCCAAGAACGAAGAAGGGAAAAAAATGAGTATTTCTGGATTGTAGGTGAAGCTTGAGGAGCAAACTGAGTCCTCTCTGATGATTTGTGATATAGCTGAGGGGGCGGGAGGGCTGAACTTGGGAGCAGAATCTGAATTGTTTAAATAGAGGAGGAAATTTCCTTCCTAGTGGATGAGGAGGAGTTGTGAAAGCTGGATGTTTACTTTTGAGCTGTGCAGGAATATATCACCTCTCTCTCTCTCTCCCTCTCTTTCTCTCTCTCTCTCTGTTTGTTCTGGACTTGATGACTGAACTCTGGACCTTGCGCTTGCCAGGTAGGCCGTGACACCACTGAGCTATATCACCAGCCCAGCATCAACAAAATTACTTAAGATTCTGAGAAGCACAATAATGCTCTCATCTCTGTATTACTGCAGAGTCTTGTGGAGGGGGTTACAGTGCTCATACAATGACTTTTCAGGGAGATGGATCCATAGGGCCTTCTTACACAGGATTTTCTGTCTGCAAGATGGTACTGGCCAGGTCAATGGGAACAAGAAGACCAGGTTCTAGGAAGATTTGAGGAGGCACAGGCAGCCAGAGCATCACAGTGTGGCATCAGCCCAAGGGTGGAGTAGGAATAAAGGAGCTAGTTTGAGATGCAGCAAGAGCAAAGACCACAGACCATGGAGGAGGGCTTGAACATGACTTGGAGCTTGTTGATTATGCCATCCCAATAATGTTAGTTACTCAGTCCACATTTTACTAATATATTCCTGCTTAGAGCTCAGAGTTCTCTATGACTTTTTGTCTTTTTTTTTT
>PVIR01036425.1:0-15826 GCA_004026965.1 Petromus typicus
ATATACACATAGTAAGTTTAGTACACTTCAGCACAGCAGTGATACCAAGCAATGATCCCTTTGAAATAAGTTCACTGATTCACAATTTTAGAGGTAAGCTAGAGGTGTTTACCAGAACTAGCAGCAGGACTAGAAAACTAACCTTAATAACTTGACCTACAGACAATGTTGGAGGTTGCTGACTGATTGCTAGTGGTGTTTCCAAATGTTTGAAATGTCTAGTATACAAAATAATAACGGAGTGACTGTTTCTTGTGAACAGTCTTGATTTATGAACTCAGTGGAGAATTCCAGCTTCTCACTCAGTTCCCAGACCTAACCTATCGTATGGAGATGAAGACCTTCAAATTACAGAGGGTCAGACATCTTCAAAAACACCTTTTACCACACAGTCCAAGCAGGTCATGTGTAAGTCTTCCTGCTTGAGTTCCCCTAAAGGTATCTTGGCTCCTTTGGTTTTGTAGCTGGGGGCTAGAAGAGGAGAAAAAGACTGATCAGGGAAACACTAGGTTGGAACACAAATTCCTATATATTATGCTTGCCAGTGTGGTATCAGTGTGACCAAGTAGTAGAATGGGTGTGTATGTATGCTATGTCAGAAAAATTAAGGAAAAAATCAAGGTTGTAGATCTGTGAACACATGTGTGATTAACCATACAATTTCTAGGTGCAAACAGTATGTTCCACAACAAGAAGTTTTCTCATTTAGTTTTTGAATCTGCAGAGTGAAAGCTACTAGGGAGAAAGAATCCCAGAAAATGGCTGGATTAGCTCCTCCCTTTGAAAATAAAAAGGCACAAATAATATTCCAGAAATTTCTGCCACTATCAAACTTGAAAGAATAAGGAATATCAATTTCTTTCACCTTTCCATTTAATTAATCTCTTCAGTCTATGTCAAAAACTCAGTTGAGCCTCATAGAATTATGCAGATTATAAACATAATCACACATTGCTGCCTACACAGTTCTTACGGTGTGATCTACTGAAAACCTAGTAAGATACTATTAATTCTGGCCATTGCCTTTTCTCCAGACTAACTAACAGACCATGATCAAAGCACTGAATCCCTGTGTCAATCAACTCTGTGGCTGTTTGTTATAACAAACAGCATGTATTTGGATCATCTTACTATCCTGTCAAATGTCATGTTGGCCCATTTTCACTACATCTGGCATTAAATATGTAGGAACGCTACAACACTGAAACTGAATTCATACAAGTTGTAATTCACCTTAAGAAATAATGCATTCTTTTCTCAATGTATAGACTCCCTTATGTTCATTTACCTGAAAAAAATCTCAGCTCACAATCTTTCCCTCGATTTGTCTGGCATGCTGTCCTCATAATTTTCTGGTCATTGGATTTCTCTGTCCTTCTATTTCTTTTCTAGCACACATACAAAAGCTAGCTCAACTGTGTCATTGCTCTTATCCACTTTATAAGGATTTGTAAAGGAAGCAGACTTCTTCTTAGGAAATTTTAGCAAAAAATGGCTGTAACATAAGTATCTAGAAGTGTACATAATTGGAATAAAATGGTTGTAGGAAGCAAAATTAGTTTAGAAGATGACTAAAAACATAGAAGTGAGAACTGACAGAAATAAAGCTCTCTGCTGGGTGTGGTGGCTCACACCTGTAATCCCAGCACTTGGGAGGCAGAGGCAGAGGGATTGCTGTGAGTTCAAAGATTGCCTGGGCTACTTAATGAGCTCAGGGCCAGCCTGAACTACAAAAGCAAGACCTTGTCAGAAAGAAAGAAAGAAAGAAAGAAAGAAAGAAAGAAAGAAAGAAAGAAAGAAAGAAAGAAAGAAAGAAAGAAATCTACTAACAAGAGGTCAGACGATGGTGGCCACAGCAGGACCTGAGACTGAGCTTCTCAAATTCATAAAAATGATTAACAGTAGAATAATCTACCCTGAAGCCACACAAGAAGAACATTTTGAGATGTTAGCCTTGGGTTTCTTTTCCAGGAAGCAAAAATAAAATAAAATATAAAATAAAATGAGAGAGAAGATAAGGGCAGTGGGGATCAAGGACAACCCAATTTTCTCCAAGGACCTAACCCACCACCATCAGAGAACCCATTCCTAAGCTTACTTTCTACCTTTAGAAACTGTGTCATATTGATTTTACCAAAGTGAACCCCAGACAAAATCTTCTTTAAAATCATGTTAATTATTCTTCTTCGATGGGACGGTGTCCTCCTGAATCACTGACTTTAAACCAGGATCTGACTTTGTATCTTCTCCACCATCAAGTCTCATTGTCTCCTACTGTCCTTGGTCCCTGGTTAGTTTCCTCTTTCTCAGTGACACTGCATCCAGAATACTTCAAGCTATTTTACCAGTCTATGTATTTCTGCATTCCAATCTCTCTGCCTTTGGAGTGTGTTTCTTTCAGTGGATTTCGAGAGCAATACAAATGTGGATTCTACAACACAGCACTCTTGTTTCTATGAGTCTCACTGTTTTATGTTCCTATCTACTTTGTGTTTTATCTTCTTTATCTTCTCCAGTAATAGTGGGTGAGGGACCCACCAAGCTAGTGCCCAGCTCTTTGATTTATTTATAATCACCCTCATCTGAAATGCCTTTCATGTTTTCTCGTCTAACTGCCCCTTTCCTTGATCTGTCCAGCCTTCAACCTGCTTTGATGTCCTTCTTCTCTGAAATCCTGTATCTGTACTACATAGATTTACATTTACCCTTGTGCCATTTTTCAGTGTCATTTCTTCAGTTCACACATTAATGAGTACACTGTGTACTACAAGCTGTATCAGTCCCTAGTTCCCTACTCCGTGTCCATTTGCCTGATCGCTCCAGCTTACCTGTGAGGTCCAGAGGCAGTGATTACATTTTTACCCTGTACTGCTCATCTTCAAAATATCCAGCCCCACTTATTCTACATAGCTGGATCTCAGTACATCTTATTGAATAGATTTGCATTGGTCTTAAACTTGGCAATAGAAAATAAGAAGATAAATTATAAAGGAAAGTCAGAAAGGAAGAAAAATGAATTGGAAATGATCATTAGACATCTGATTGTCAGATTGATTCCAACTGAACCTCAAGGAGAATAATAGCGGAGCTTTCAGTGCCACAATTTTCTTCTTTAAATCTTGCCAGAGCACAGCTTTCCAGAGGAAAATAGATTTTTAAACTATGCATGTGTGGAGAACTTAACAACACAAAAGCAGTTAAATTCTCACATGCTTAGTCCATAATATATAAAAGGTAATAGTCCAAGGCTTCATTTTAAATTCTGGAAAATGCACCCATTTTTTCTCTTCAACTGTTCTGACTACAGGACCATGCCAGTTGACAAGTGTGCAAAAGATGAATCATAAAGCAGAAAGAACTAACAGGACATGATAGTATGTGCCTGTGGTCCCAGCTACCTGGAAGGCCAAGGAAGGAGGATCACATGTTCTCAGGAGTTTGGGTCTGGCCTGGGCTATAGGGCCAAACTCCATTATGGAGAGTGGGATAGGAAGTGTGCTGGATTGGAGTAAAATGAGTCCTCCAACAATGGGAGAGGTGCAGCCTATTTTACTGAGCCAGGCAGTGAGCCCTTAAAATATCAGCCTAAAGAGCAAGATTCGCATTTGATTTGTTCATCTCTGTTCAGGTGAAACTGTCTTAAACTAAAACATGAGAAATTTAGCCAAATACAAATAAAGCATTACCTACTTAACACCAAGATCAGATGGTTCCTGAAGAAGAGATAGCAGCAAAGTTAAGAACAGGACTGGGAACATTCCCTTGAAATAGAAACAAGACAGGAAATAAATCAGTCTAAATGGGTAAGTAGGGACATGGCTTAGGGGAGCATAGAATTCAATCACCCCTTTAGTCACCTCGCACCACATGACAGTAAGGATTTGCTCTCTACTTAGATCCTTTCAGACAGGTATTTTTATTAAGTAATAAAAAGAAGTTGTGATTGACTTTTGAGGATGATTATAACACAAATACTAATAATCCATGTTGAAATATCTACATAAGTACTTGAAAATTAAGAAATTATGAGGACTTGGGGATATGGGGAATATGTTTAGCATGGTCAAGACCCTGGATTGAATACACCAAGCCAAAATTTTAAAATGAAATACAAAATAATTACTGTGTCGTGGTGGATGATATTTTCTAAAGGGGGCCATGTCTCCCTGTTGACAAGCTCTTCGGAAATGACACGCTGCTTTCACCGAGGGCCAGCATCTGATTCCTCTCCTTTTGCATCTGGGAAGGCTTGAAATTTGTGTATAACCAAAACAACACAGTGAAAGAGATGCTGTGTGACCCTCAAAGTGACTCTGTAGAAGGGCATGTAGCTTTCAGCGGGGAAGCTGGAAAATCGGTGCTAGAAGTCGACTCAGCAATGTCTACAGAGCTTTGACAGACAATGCTTGTGACTCAAGGATGTTCTTATCCTGAGTGAAGTAAATAAATGCTCCTCTCAAACTGGCAGCATAAGGGAGACTGTGCCATTCATTCACCTTTGCTTAAAATGTCTCTCAAAGCTTCCATGAGAAGGAAAGTTCTTGTCTATTAGGACTAACACTGGGAATTCAAACCAATTAAGTAGAAATTAAGTCTAAATCAGTATTATTAATATAGTTTTAAAACATGTAGGTATAATTAGCCACTCTCATATTCATATGGCATGTAAGATATTTCATAATAAATGGACACACAACTGGATTATACCAGCTAAAACTAGTTGGTGAATGGAAAGTGAAAATATGATGAATTTTTTAAGCTGTGTTGAAAAACAATCCTACACTAAGTAATCTCATTCCTTTTAATTCTTTTCTTTTATAAAATTTTAATATGCATTAATTGGCCATATTGATATGGCCCAATCTGATATTTCGGTTTTTTGGGGGGTTTTTTTTAGGTTTTTTGAGACAGGGTCTCGCTTTGTGGTTCAGGCTGGCCCTGAGCTCAGCCTCAAACTCACATCACAATCCTCCTGCCTCTGCCTCCCGAGTGCTGGGATGACAGGCGTGAGCCACCACGCCCGGCACTGTGGTATGTGGTACTAGTTGCTGCTGGGTGTGGGTCTCCACACCCAGTATTATTATGTGGTTACCGGAGAATCGAACCCGGGCCCTTGTGCTTGCAAGACAGGCACCGGAACCACTGAGCTAACTCCCCAGCCCCCCAATCTGATATTTCAAGACAAATGTGTACAGATTGAATCCCAACTCCCTTTATCCACCCACTGTGGTTCCCTTCCCAACCTCTAGCAACCACTATTCTATGTTCAGTTCAACTTTTCTTTTTTATTTCAAAAAGTTTTATTGACATACAAAGTAACCTTTTAATGTGTGCAATTTCATAAAGTTTTGACATATATATACACACATCTATTAAACTATAACAACAAGCAAGAATGTAAATATAACCAGAAACCCCCCAAATTTCCTCCTGCTCTTTTGTAAGCAACTGGGAAAATTGACATCTTAACCACATGTCCTCCTTTTCACCTGAGGCAACCACGAAACTGTTTTACTGACTGGAAATTAATCTGAATTTTCTAGATAATTTGATAATTTCTAGGTAATTTGAATTTTTCTATATAAGTAGAATCATACAGTTTGTACTATTTATTGTTTGACTTAGAAAAATTCTTTCCAATTTTACCCATGTTACTGTAGGTACAAATGGGCTTTTTCGGGGGTGTATTGAGGATCAAACTGACTTGTGAAGCAAACTTTGAAACCATTCAGCTAAATCCCCAGCCCTATGTTGGTCATTTTTGTTGCTGAGATTATTTTTATGAATTGTAATTATTTTGAGATTTAAGTTCCTACATTGTTACATGTATCAGTAGACATTACTTTTTATTTTTGATTTCCATTATATAGATATATTTATTCATTCACCTCTTTACAGCATTTAGATTGTTACTAATAAAGCTATTACCAACAAAGCTGCCATGTACAATTCAGTGTGGAGGTAGGTTTCATTTCTCTGAGGAAAATATCCAGGAATAGAATGGCTTAGTCATGGTGAAGGTATATGTTTAACAACTTAACAATTTAGATATGTTTAACAATCACAGTCTTTTTCAAAGTGATTGGGCCTTTGCATTCACTCAAGTAGTAAACAAGAGCTCCAATTCTTTCTGATTTAACCAATATTTGGAATTATGCATCTTCAACATTTTAGTCATTCTAGTAAATGTATAGTTGTGCCCTATGGTTTCTTTTTAAAATTGAATTCTTCATTGGTACATTTTATATACACCTCACAATCACACTCAGAATTTGTACCAGTGTATGATATGAGTAAATTCTTATTTTTACCCATCCCCCTACCCACCACACAACCTCCCACCCACTATGTACATATGATTTCTTTCTTTTTTTAACATTATATTATTTCCCCTCATTACTTATCCCTGACCTTTTCCCTTTAAATATTTTCTATTTCACAATATCTATCATATTCCTAATGAATAACAAAATTGAGTGTTTTCTTATGTGTTTAAATGCTATCTGTATATCTTCTTTGTGAAAGTCTTTCATTTTGACAAAGCTGGTTAAAATCCCACCAATATCATTTACTTGCCATATAATTTTAAACATGTTCCTTAGCAATTCTTTTTATAAAAATGACCTTAATGCGATTACGGAAAGGGTAAATGAAACACTGTGTAATTCACTGGCACCAATATTTTGGATGGTACATTTCTAAAGTTAATTTCTAAAATCACATGGAAATTGCAAAGTCAGTATGGTACACTCGGGATTTCCGCTGTCTCAGGATTTCTTTGGAGATGTACACTCAGCATTTACTCTGCCTGGTAGCAGTCAAATGAAAGTATATTGATAGTTAAAGGATCTGGAGGAAGGCTTAAAAGCATTTTATAAATCTATGACACTTACATTATCAGAGCACAAGTACAATTTGAGAGTTCACTCAGACATTTATAAGACTTGACCACGCTCTAAACGCGTCCTGCAAATCCAATCTACAGCCATTTATAGCTACATGTGTACTTAGCCCATGATAAACTGGTGTTCTCTGTCCAAATCAAGAAAAATAAATGGCCTCCTTTGGAGAGGCTTTTCCTTATTGGAGTCATTTCGAATAATGGGTTTTCACTCATTTAGCTGACTCATTGTTCATGTATATATTAATTTATACACAGTGAATAGATATGCAACTAATATACTGGAAATATTGCCTACATCAATCTAGCTATGCAAAATGCTGAGTGAAAGAAGAAGTGGAATGAAATATTTAAGAAAGAAGATATACAAGCAAAGAAACAAAGCAAAATAATAGAATGTAGAGGTGAGGCTGGTCAGGGAGGTCCTCAATGTGAGCAAAGTCGAGAAAGAGAGAGAAACAGGATTTTACAGGAGTTCAATTATCCCTAATTGGCCCACATGGCTAGGAAAGTGTTAGGGAATGTGTGTGGGGAAATCGGCTCAAATTATAGTTTTTATTCTGCAGAGATTATTAACTGGTGTTAGTGCCCATTTTCTCCTTATTCTGTGGGGTAGAACCTCCTGGCTGGACCTGATTCTCAAGTGCCCAGATGAAAGCTATTTTTAACCCTTTGCAGGGAGCCCTAAGTGTGGCTATAGAGCTGTGGGAAGGAGTCGAAAGAGATTTATACTTCAGGCCGTCATAGTTAGGGTGACTCACACCTGTGCTTTCTGAAATACAAATCCACTTCTCTTTTATTCCCCTATTGTATTTTGGGGTTTCCAATAGGAGCTAAACCTAAGCACTCAGCTATTGCTCCTCATAGTCCTCAGGGCAATTCTTAGGCGGACCAGTGCCTCTGGCGTCCCCTACCCAAGAGTGGTGTATAAATGAAGTACACACTGGCTTGGAAAGCTCTATCCTGCTTAAAACAAGGAACTCTTGGAAGTGTTGCAGTAAGGAAAGAAAGTGACGGGATAAGAAGTGAGATTTACAAGAATTAATTGGAATGAATATAGCAGATCCATGTTAACTAAAGCTTAGGATAGGAATTGCAGAATTTAAAACAGAAAGGAAAGAGGGGAGTTTGTGAAGGAATGAAAGGAGTTTTTTAATCCAGATTGTAATTATTATTGTATGTATGATATACATAGATATATTTATGACCCTGATAAAGCTGATTAAAGAAATTAATTTGGTTTTGTGTGTCTTTACAAATGTACCAGAGATGGGAAGAATGGAAAGCAAGCAGACCTTGAGATATTTGGATTCATTCTGGGAAATTTTAGGGGACAGAAATTAGTCAGACAGAAGTGTTACTTTGAAGAAAGCAGCTACAGAATGTGGCCACCCGCCGCACCTGGAGATACTGGTTTCCTTGCAAGGCAGTCTGGCTTTCTGTGAGAGGCCAGCTGAGCCTCTCCAAGTGCGACACAAAGTGAAGCGAGAGGAAACAGTGCTCAGACCCACTCGTGAAATCTGTCTCGGTCCTTTTTTATTTGTAAAATGGGAACTATGATGTCTACAAATTGTAAAGGAATTGAAGAGAGCAGAAAAATATGCACAAAGCACCAGGAATCCATGCATGCATAAGACAAAGACTGACTGCAAAAAACATATTAAAATAAGAATAAATGAGTTCTCAAAAGGATATCAAAGATTTTCCTGCACTTGTTTATAGGATATTCCTGGGGGTGAGGGGCCAAGAACTCCGCTCATAAGAAAGAATGAATTCACTTTTATTTTTAAATCAATTTTATGGGTACATTTTATACATACAGTATGATCACGTGCAGGATGATAATAGGAAGAGGGGTTAAAGAAAGCAGGACAGCAACTGGCAGTAATTGTTTAAAACGGGAGCAGTTCTTTGACCACGGAAGCTTCAGTAGTGCATTCATTTGTCATTTCTTTCCCACTTTGAGTCATTCATGGGAGTGGAAATTCAGACAAAAAGAAATTGTTGTAGTATCCTGCTTAAGTGGTGCTTCATATGAGTGCTGGTTCTCAGCCCATTTTCTGTCAGGTTCCTGAGACAGGAATACAGCAATAAACATTCTCAGGCTCCACGGTGAATTCTCCAGAGCTCCAGCCTAGAATCTACAGCTGCCGGTAGACATCTCCATCTGTATGTCCTGCAGGCATCTCCAACTCACTGGATCCCAAACCAAATTAATCACCTTCCCACACACTCACTCTGCATCAGCCTTCTACCTAGACAAATGCCACTGCCAAGTTACTCAGAAGGAACTCTAGAGATCTGGGTTCTCTTACTCTTTGTCTCACTCTCCTCAAGGTCAAAATGTGGCAAAATGTGTGTTTGTATCCCGTAGAAACTCTTTTTTTGTGCACTCTGCTTTTTAACTTCCGTTGCCCTAGAGGGGAGCTTCATTTCTCTTCAAGAGTACAGAAAGAGCATTGTACCCAGTCTGCCACAAAGGGCTGCAGACGTGGGCAGCACGACTTCTCCATTTACTTACACTACAGGAAAAGAGGGCCGAGCCCAGGAGCTGTGCAGAAGGCACACCCTTTCCCTGGGCCTAGTTTCTTAATTCTATTGAAATGTCTAAAGTAATCATTATTCGTTTTCTGAAAACACTTTCAAGAATCTCCACTGAACCTACAGAATGAATCTTCAAGCTCAAATTTCCTCCATTTCCTTTTGCATGGTGCTTTTCTGGCATACTATCTTCTGCCTAACAATTCCTGTCCCTAAAATAGTGCCTGTTTTTAACTTTAGAGTCATAGCTCCTTGGAATGTTCTTCATAAATTAGCTTAATCTCTTCTTCTCTTCCTGACTCAGCTTAAAGGTCATTTCCTCAAATGTAACCGCCTTAATTCCACTTCCGCCCTTCTTTTAAGGTCAGTCCTGTTCACCCTCGTGTTTCTTTATTTATTTTTCCTGTGGTTGTCACAATTGTCTCTAACTCATTTTACAGGGCTGGAGAACTGGCATTGTCTCTAATTGCCAGCTCTCAGGCTCCAGGGCACTTTGAATTGCCTGTTAATGAGTCTAAAAATATCTTCCAACATTTTTACTTTAATAAATGGTGATTTTTACTAAAAAAAAAAAAAAAAAAAAAGCTTTAATAATTCCCAAAGAAATAGTTAAAATTTGATGGCGATACAGTCAAATACTAAACTCTTTTCGCTCTCCAGTGTTAAATACACTTTTCACAGTTCCTTGCAGTTTTGTTATTACAGGCGTGTTAGTGCCATAAGGGGCCTTTGTGGACCACTACTATAAATATCATTTATCCCCTGTAAGCAAATGTATTGTACACCGGATGATTATCTAAATTTATGTTCACTCTTCAAGAAGGTAGGAAATCAGACAATATAGCAAAACATGTGATCTAAAATGTACAAATTAACTTTTATAATTTAAGAACTTTTTATACTAAGCTGCTTGTTCTGTCAGTAACTGTGAGGCACATTAAAAGATATGCCAGCAAATTTAATTATCCATATAATTCAAATAAAACTTGTAACTGTCTCAGTTGTTTGGGTATTGTGAGTGGAATTATTGGAAACTGAAGAAGTTACAAAGGGGGATTATTTTTGATTGAGCAAGTAACCAATTTTCATTTAAATCTATGAATGATTAAAATCTGGTAGATAATTGCCAGGTCAAATATTGCATTTGTTAGACTTACTTTCTCTTTTAAAGCGACATTTTTTTTTTTTTTTTTTTTTGAGATACGGTCTTACTTGGTAGTTCAGGCTGGACCTAAGCTCATTATGTAGCCCAGGCAAGCCTAGAACTCACAGCAATCCTCCTGCCTCTGCCTCCTGAGTGCTGGGATTATAGGCATGAGTTACCATGCCCAGTATTGTGATACGTGGTTACCGGTGATCGAAGTCAAGACCTTATGCTTGCAAGATGGTTGCTGGAACCACTGAGCTACATTCCCAGCCCAACAGGTTCTTGCTCTGTTGCTCAGACTCCCTTGAGTTCCCGGGCTCAAGCTGTCTTCTTGCCTCAAACCTCATGCAGCTGGAATTATAGGCAAAACTACAATGTCCAGCTAAACACATGTTCCTTTAAAAATCAATAATAGCCAACTGAGATGTAAAAATGTTCAGGAGATAAACATACATTGGATTAAATTCCATTATTTATCCTTGAGCTAAGACACAAGCTAAAACAATAAACGAGCCCCTCTTTGTTTCTTCTCAATGAAAATATTTGTATAAATTGCTTCCAGAGTGTAGAAATCATTCGTATTTTATTCAGTCTCCCCAACTTATGTTTTTCCTCCCCTTGCTAATCTTTTCAAGTGGTAAAGGTGCTTGGAGTGCATAAAAAACAGGCATAAATGATTACTCTCTAGAAAATATTTATTGACACTTGTTTTAATTCTCTTTACATGTGAAAAATAAACACAATACACAAAATACAGTAAAATGCACTCTTCCCATTTCAAATAAATATATTTTACTTTTGTAAAAAATTAATAATCTGTGTAATTTGCCACAACATATTAATCAGTGAGATAAATCAAAGATAATCTCTGTTAAACTGTCACTTTAATGATACTTACAAGCATTTTTCTGGAGACAAAGTATTACTTATTATAGAATTGTACTGACTTGGAAATATATTTTTTTTTTGAAAAGGCAAAGATAAGTTCTTTTAAGAAGTTTTTTTTTTTTTTTCAAAAACAGAGAAAATAGCATCCAAGTGCTTGCTGAATCAACTATGTGTAAATTTTCTTGTCAATATTTTCCAAAGAGCAGACTACATCCAGACTTCTAATGACTATGTATCACACTGGTAGTTTTCAAAATTAGTGGTTAAGCATTTAAATTAATAATTATGCATTCAATATAGACCCAAGACTGAATTTAACAGCTCTGTTAATGGCATAGGCTACAACAATGGTTCTATACAGGGCAAATTTACCCTTTTCACAATTGTTATTCTTAATTTTATAAGAACCAAAATCTATTGAATTATACAGTTAGAACAGACATATACACATACATCCCTGATCAATTTAAGACAATGTGTTAGTTTGACCTTATAAGTGGTAAGAATATTTTAGTAACCAGTAAAAATCACACTTAGGTAGTCACCAGCTTTGAAAGTGTTCTTAATGTGTAATCTAGTCACCTTCAAAAGAGTACATCACCAAGTAATAAAAGTCATTAGTACTGTCTAACTTCCTATGTTAATGGTTAATTGATAATTCATAAACTATCTTGTGGACATAAAGCAACCTTTAGTTCCAAATCCATGATATGTGTCTCATGTACATGGATGCAGAAATGCTGATCAAATCACACCACCTCAAACAGAACTGTATTCAGTAAAAGCCTTACACAGGTTAGAAAGTGGGTATCAGATCTGCCCTAGAATTAAGTGGCATCATTTATTGCCTAGGTGGTGACATATAAAACTTTCTCTTCTTTATTTTAAAGAGTACAAAATTATATGCCTACACATTATTTTATGGCAATATTAAGTCTACAAATTTCTGAAACAGCTAACTGTGTACTCAAAAATTCACAAGTCCAATACAACAAGTTTGCGGTTTCCTTCTTTGACAGTCTTTATAATTCTTCCATCTCAAAGTGTGTATTAAAGCTGTTTGCCATGGATGTATGTTCGAAGATCCTGGAAAGGCTTGGTTTCAGCAGTTCCACGGAGTGACACGAAAGGTGCTGAGCGTTGTCATTCTTCAGGGACATCATTTGATCCGTCCCAGGTTCTCTTCTATCATAGTACAGAGCCCAGAGAAGAGTAATGGTTAGAATCATGGCCAGGATTTGTGTCACTCCGATGGAGATCCCCAGAAATCTAAGTATCTGCAGTTGTTTGGTTCCTCTCAGAAAGGAGTACATTTTCTTCCCACAACCCTGTAAGAGAAACAGCATGACCAATATCATTGTGGATATGTGACTGTGGCTCAAAATTCTGAGTCAATTCAGTATTATAGTAAATTTTAAAATAGTGACTCTCACAAAGGGAAAGCTATGAGAAAATGGAGAGGGGGCACATACTTTCAGAGAAGCCTTGGCTGATTCTGATGAGCAGCTTTTCCCACATGTTTCCCACATGATCAGCAATTGAAACTCACCCGTATGAAACCCGATGCTGAGAGCAAAAGAGTTGGAAAACTTTTTCTTTTTGATGAAGAACCAGAGAGTAAATCCTTTAGGTTTCATAGGCTATGCAATCTCTACCATAACTACTTATTTCTCTCCCTATAAGACAAAGCCAACCATATACAACATAACAATGAATGAAAGTGGACATATTCTAATAAAATGTCCATGCACACCCAAAGGCACTAGGGCAGAGCTGGTTCACAAGCCACAAACTGCTGATCTCTGACCCCAACACTTTAAAAATATTATGTTCCCCCTTTTTTATTAATCTATGCTTGTGACACATAATGAATACATTATTGTGGGGAAATAAGTTCCCCAAGGATCAGGAACATTTTTGCAGTGTGCTGCTGAAACATGGTGATGGGTAAAAATTAACATATTTACCCTGACCCCCTGCCCATTCCCTGCAGCAGAAATACATGAGGAAATTATTGTTATGACCCAGCTTCTACTTTTACCAGGGAGGGATCTGAAAAACATCTTCAGGCCCTACACAGATGAGAGACACCTGGAATAAGAAAAAATTAGCGATGCTTTGTTTGTATTTGAAGAATAAAAGTTGAAGGATTACTATGACACACTACAGAAGAGAATTCTGAAGACAAGAGGAGGGAAGATGTAAAAGGAAAATTCATACAAAAGACAAATGGGAGAGGAGGAAAATAAAGAAAATGCAATGGAAAGAGCTGCATAAACCACCCTGCTGAGTGATCACAGCGTAGCTGGCTTGTGCCTAGTGACCACCATCTCAGGTGACCACGTCATATTCCTGGTCCTTGGTGAATCCTCCACCAGTAAATGTAATCTACTCTTCAAAAAGATAACTGTAAATTTCTCATTATACATTAAGGTGAGAACCTGGAATAGTCCTTAATTTAAAAAATATCCAGAACTTTGAAGACTCAGAGATTTTACTCTACTTCTGCTGATTTGAAGGCAGAAAAAGGAAGTTTTTACTCATCGCAGTTAAAATTGTCAGGGAACATGTCATTTTATTAAGCTTCAAGCACAATGTGAAAACGGGCAGATGCCGTACAAGGGAGAGAGCTGTACATGGGGGAGGAGCCCTGAGCTTAGGGAACCCTAATCTTTCTTAATGGGCAGTAAACATCACCTCCCTTCACTTGGGAGAAGACTTTTTATTATAAAGGCCAGAATAAACATCTGTATTTTCTATGAAGGAGACACTGCCTCTATTTTCTTTTCGTTTTAATACCTCTATGTTTAGATACATCCTTTTTTTTTTTTTTTTTTTGAGACATGGTCTCACTTTTGTAATTCAGGCTGGCCCTGAGTTCAGCCTTGAACTCATAGTAATCCTCCTGCTTCTGCTTCCCAAGTGCTGGGATTACAGGTGTGAGTCACCGCACACAGCACTGTGGTGTGCGGTCCTGATTGCTGGTGGGAGTGAGTCTCCATGCCTGGCATTGTTGTATGTGGTTACTAGTCGAACCCAGGTCCTTGTACTTGCAAGGCAAGTGCCGAAACCACTGAGTTAAATCCCCCAGTCCTACATACATTCTTGTAAAGATGATCCAGTACAAAAGCAGTGTCCCAGTTTAGAGGACACAGAGAAATATGAAGCAGCTTTAAAAAGTTATCTCCCCAAAAGAACTTGGATTTAAAAGCTTTTATTCTGAGTTTACACTAAAAGCAACTAGGTGTTTACCCTACAGAGGCAGCCATTTGAATAAAAAGAAATTAATTTAGATTACTTCCTCCTTGTTTTCTTCGGCATGTTCCACAAGATCACTAAGCGAAGAAAAAGTAGACTATGAGTCAGCTGTCAACTTATACATTGTATTGAAGGGGAAGCATGAATAATGTACAATTCTATTTTGGTTTTTTTGAGACAGGGTCTCACTTTGTAGGTCAGACTGGCCCTGAACTCTGTGTAGCTCAGGCAAGCCTCAAACTTACAGCAATCCTCCTGTTTCTCCCTCCCAAGTTCTGGGATTACAGGCAGGAGTCACCATGCCCGGCACTGTGGTATGTGGTACTGACTGCTAGTGGAAGTGAGTCAACATGCCTGCCATTGTGTTATGTGGTTATCAGGGATCGAACTTGGGACTTTGTGCTTCCTAGGCAGATACCAGAACCACTGAGCTAAATCCCCAGCCCTACAATTATTGATTTCCAAAGACATTGATGGTAATGCTACCCCAATAAGACATTACTCTAGAGAAATTGAAAAATCATGTAAAACTAGTCAAAGACCATTTTCAATAACTTCTTGTAGTACACAATGTAATAAAACCTAACAGTGCAAGAATAGCAAATATTCAGCAACTTAAAATATTTATGACTTTGTAATACTTAACACTGGATTAGTAAGATCATAACTCTGTGGTAATAGCTAGAAGATACATAATAAATACATACACACAGACAGATATACACAGATATGGCATGGGAAGCCAAAATACATGTCACAATGACAATGCATCAAAGTTCAAGTGGCTTTCCAAGTGTCCCACAGAGTTATCTTGTCAGAGCCTATTCCTCCTTAAGCATATGTGAAAGTCTAACACATATCTTTGTACTATCACAGTCAAGATTATACACTGGAGGGGGCTGGGGAGTTAGCTCAGTGGTTCCGGCGCCTGTCTTGCAAGCACAAGGGCCCGGGTTCGATTCCCCGGTAACCACATAACAATACTGGGTGTGGAGACCCACACCCAGCAGCAACCAGTACCACATACCACAGTGCCGGGCGTGGTGGCTCACGCCTGTAATCCCAGCACTCGGGAGGCAGAGGCAGGAGGA
>PVIR01036426.1:0-15824 GCA_004026965.1 Petromus typicus
CTAGGAAGAAAAAACAAGGGAGAATGGGAAAAAATGAGAATCAAGTCATGTCATATACTGCTACAAATTGTCAATGTAGAGTGTGATCATGATATGTATATAAAATATACCTATTTCACAATAAAATCAAATAAAAATGGGCTTCTGAAATGAACAGACATTTTTCAGATAAGTAAAAGCAACAAAGAAACATGAAAAAGTGTTCAACATCACTGGTCGTTTAAGATATGCAAATGAAAACAACTCTGAGAATCTGTCTCACTCTAGTAAGAATGGCTGCTGTCAACGAAACAATGAACAACAAATGCTGGTGGGGCTGTGGAGAGAAAGGAACCTTCTACATTGTTGGGGGAAGTGTAGACTAGTGTCACCACTGTAGAGATTCTGCAGAGAACTTGCCTTAGAGGTCCCATCTGACCCAATAATTCCCTTCCTGGATTTCTTCCCAAGAGAGTTAAAATTTGGATAAAGACTGGATAAAGAAAGTATGTTTGTTTGTTTGTTTTTAAATAAAATTGGGTATTATAAGCCATAGAGAATGATAAATTCAAGATATTTCTAGCTAAGTGGACATACCATGAGGTCATACTCATAAGTGAAATAAACAGCACACATGTGTAAATATCATATCATTGCTCTCGTGTGAGAAATTGAAGGCATAAATGAGGCCCAAAATGTATGACAGGTATTGTGAAACAGGAAGAAAATGCTCAAAGGGAAAGGGGAACTGAGAGATGGGGTAGGGGAATGCAAAGAAGAGAAAGAAAAAAATTGATGGAAAAAAGAAAACTGAAGCAAAGCTTATGTTTATGGGAGAGTGGGGGAGTTGAAGGGAGGGCAGGCAGTGAAAAAAAAAATAAGAATCAAGATCTGTTATGTACAGGTACAAATTATTAATGTTGAATGTGACCATAATGTATACCTAAAATGTGCTGAAATATTCTATAAAAAGAAAGTAGACTTTTTAACTAGTTTTTGTATTTGTCCACATATCATACAAAGGAAAGCTGCCATCTGAATAATTAAACATGTGTATGGCAAAGATAAAAACAAAAAAAAAAATTTTTGTGAAAGTCCATGCCCTTGTTCCTAAGCATTTATGTGTATGCCAGGACTTTTGTCACCTCTTCCTGCTGGAGGCTTTGGTCTTTCCTGGAGGGGGTCAGCTGCCTGTGAGATTATGAAATCTGCTAGTCTTCAGAACATGCCAGAGGAAATTTTCCTTGTGCATTTATGTTCACTCAGTCTCCCCACTCGCCTTGGAGAGCCCCCCAGTACTAGATCTGGTGCTCCAGGGTCCAAAGGTGGACCGCTGACAAGGTGCCCAGGCACCTGCTACCTGCTTGCAGGTCCTGCCTGCTTCTGGGCGAGGCTTGTTCCCACTTTCCTGTCTCGCTGTCAGACATCCCACCTTGGGCTTCCCCCCCAGCATCCACAGCCTTCTTCATCTACAGTCTCCGTCCTGACATGCTCCCTGTGGCCCAAGATGATACCGCAACTGACCCATCTTTTTGCTGACTAATTCTTCAGTTGCCAGAATACTTACAGTTACGCTGTCAGATCCTATTTCCTTTTTTAGTCTATTTTTTAATCTAAAATTTTACTAATTTTATCAACATAGCTACTACCTGATATATTCTAATCCAGCAACAAAGTATGTAATGTTTTAAGTTAGAGGTAAACCGAGTACTTTTCTTTTATAACTAATTCTGAAGTGTGTCAGTCTATGTATGACTTTATTTGTGGAAGCACAATCTATGTGCTCATTACCTTCCTGGCATTTTACTGAGAGGGAGAAAAAACATCGCATGACCGTGTTTGAGCTCCTCTGCCTGAGACTTGTCGGGAACAGCTACTGAGTGCGAGGCAGTTGCAGGGTTCTCTCAGTTTCCGTTATCTCCGTACTTGTTTCTTACCAACGAAGGAATGTTGAAACTGGTGAGAAAGAGCACTTGGAACAGGGGATGGGCTTGGAGGCTGCACCTCTGCTTCTTTTTTTCCAAGGTATTCGTTTTGCCTTATTTATAAGTACTTTCAACCCAATTTGCTGTGTGAGTCCTAGGTTAGGAACAGTAATGTGTGACACACTCTTGACTGACTCAGTTTCCACTTCTGTGAGGTGGAGAACTAACTTACAGGACTGTCATGAGGACTGAATGAACTGATGCATATAAGTGAAATGTTCAGAGCAGAGGTGAAGTGTAGTGAGTGCTCAATTAATGCCAGCTCCTATGAGTACTAGTTGAGTGCTTACTCAGGTCTTGTTTTAGCTGGGGCAGAAACTCTTCATCAGAAGAGAGGATTTACAGCAAGAAGCAAGAGAAGGTGACATCTACAGCGAGTCAGCTTATTTCGGTCCACCCTCTGCTTAGTGAAATGGTAACTGCACTTCCTACAGAAATTGTCCCTCCTTTTGGGTTATGCATTCGTAGTGACTTACCACCCACGAGGAAGAATAAGATAAGAACAGCGACAAAGATCATTCTTCTCTTCTTAGATTTGCAGTCCATAGGCAGATGGACAGAAAGATGTATCCTACCATTAGACCTTTCCTGGGAAGATAATATGATTACGCATTCATGCTTGCCATCATAAAAGGGGAAATGGCTGCTATATTTTATTTACTTCATTAAGAAAGTGCAAATAAATTTATTTTATGAAGAAAAGTCAGCTGCCTGTGTTATAAAAAATTTACTGTAATTCTTCTAATTTCAGAAATATCATCACCAAATACCATTTCCTCCCTTTATTTTCCTCTAAATTAAAATTTAGTATAAAAATACAAAGTGAAGACCTGGGGATTTAGCTCAGTGGTTCCAACTCCTGCCTTGCAAGCCCAAGGGCCCAAGTTCTATACTTGGTAACCACATACAACAGTGCCAGGTATGACTCACACCTGCCAGCAATCAGTACCACATACCACAGTGCCGGGCGTAGTGGCTCACACCTGTAATCCTAGCATTTGGGAGGCAGAGGCAGGAGGATTGCTGTGTTTGAGACTGAGTTCAGGACCAACCTGTACTACAAAGTGAGACCCTGTCTCAAAAAACTGAAAAAAATAATACAAAGTAAAATAGATGATGCTTCTAAAATAAATTTCCTGTTAGAAATCCTAACTAATGATCAAAAGGAAAATTTTCATTTACGCTTCCTTAAAAATTAATGCCAGACATGATTGCCCATATCTGTAATCCCAGTACTTAGGAAGTTGAGGCAGGAGGATCACATCAAGTTTGAGGCCAGCCTGGGGTGCACAGCGAGTTAAAAGCCAGCCTGAAATACATAGGGAGACCCTGTCTCAAAAGTAAAAAAATAAAGTAAGTAAGTAAATAAATAAAACTAATACTTTTACTGTGAAAGTTCATATGTATAAGAAAAAGTATCATCTGAGAATGAACAAAAATTAATATTTATAAAATTCAAAGAAAGATATTGTGAGATATTCGCATCAATTATTTATGGACCTACTTCTCTTTGTGAGTTTTCCCGGCTTGAACATCTTTAAAAGTTTGAGAAGTAAAATTCCTGATGGACTAAATCCAGTTATAACTGAAATCAACAGCAAGTGACTGGTCCACTAAGTTCCAAACGGTTTAAACAGTAAAAATTGCCCTGGAAAACAGGAAAATTTTATAGTTTAACATTCTCGTCTGTGTGGAACTTAATCTCCTTGTTTGATAGATGAATATAATAAGGCTAAGTCATTCAGTTAAATTATAAATCTGGCTAAATATTTCTAGGTTCACTATGCTGCTGATTAGCTCATTTGGATATACTTAGCTATGCGGGTTTTTTTTTTTTCTGTTTATTATATAAAGTTTGTACTTTGTTTTTTGTTTTTTTTTTCCTGTTTTTGTTGCTGGGGATGGAACCGAGGATGTCGTGTATGCTAACTCTGTCCTGTACCATGGAGACACGTTCTCAGTCCTGTTTTTACTTTAAAACAAAACAAAAAAGTGATATTAATTCTCAGAGCAGTACTTGCTTGCATACATAAAGTAGTTTGATTTTTAAAATGTGTTTATTTCTAAATTAATATATAGTTCCAAATTTAATAAATTAAAATTTTTATTAGTATATGTAATTACATTAGTCTTGGGAATTGGTACATGCATGTATCACATTGCATGGAAATGCTAAAATATTCTTGATACATCCCTACAAAACCTAATATCTTCTTCAGATGTAACCATATTATCAATTTGTTGGATTTCTTAAATAAATACAGTGGTATCATATTCTACCTATTCTTTCCCTTGTATTTCACTCAAACATATGTATTTCTATGTTTGAATCTTTTTATCTTCCCCTGACTTATCCCTAATGAGGAAGCAATGAATCCTTATATACCTCTGAATAATTATTTCATGAAATCTACAAATCTAAAGTGTAGTAGCACTTTACATTTGTACGGATGCACGTGCCTGCTCTTCAGATCAAAGTCAGGCCATTTTCATCAGCCTTGAAAGTTTCTTATGCTCCTCCTCAAGTAAGTCCTCTCACTCAACAATAACCACTATCCCGGTGTCACCAGTATTGCATAGTGTCACCTGTTCTTGAGCTGTTTCTGTTCAGTGACTCCGGTGGTGTGCACTGCTGTCCCTATTGTGTACCAGTCATAAATCCCAGAGCATCTCAGATGGAAATCTCTGTCCTGCAACTCCAAAACATCCAGTGATCACTTTTAGGAGCTCCACACCAGATACGGTTTTTCTTGCATTCATCAAACTTATAAGATATATAATATATTACTCATATATTAATATATAAAGATACCATACATATTAAAAGGTACCAGGAAAACAAACATTCCCTAAGGAAAGGCAATACAGATAATACATATTAATATATATCAAGAGAAACATCCCCATCATTAATATCTGAAAATGTATATTTACATGAATACAGCTTTGCTGATTGACTAATTAGAAAAATGTCATTATCATTTAAAGAAGTAAATTTGTAGTAGTGGCTCACTGAGTCCAAAGGAAAGCTTATAGGGAAGGTATTTGAAAGGAGCAGAGTGAGGAATCGTAGCATCCCTCAGCTGGACAACTTGTACGCAGTGGCTGGGAATGATTTATAGCCTATGAGCCTTGAAGTTTTATTCACAAAAAGAGTAGGTTTGCACATAGACGTGGTTGTCCTCATGAACATGTTCGTGATGCAGAATATAAGTAAGCCACAATTTGGAAGCTTTCCTGTGTTTTGTGATAAGTATTGTAATAATGAAAACATGAAAGGGTATGATTTTCATTTTATGCCCAGCTGGTTAAGAGCAGAGTTTAAAAGCCCTATAATACTTAATTGCAAGGAAAGAGAGGTACCTCTGGTGCAAAAGTCTGCAGTATCTCATAGGTGACTGAATTTTGTAGATATTTCTTCAACTCATTTCTCAACTCCTAATCCTATGAAATGCTTTGAATAAAAATGTTTCATGAGTAGGTAAGTTTGAAAAAAAACAGCATATGCTATTCTCAAGTGGAAAACTTAAATATACTTTGGAATATTAAGAGTTTGTCTTACCGAGGTAATGAAGCTATTTTAGGCCTGGGGAGAGTAGAGCACTTGTCTAGCTTGTGTGAGACCTTGGGTTCAATCTCCAATATCAAGAAAGGACTGAAGACAACTTATCTTCCCTGAATTTCCCAACCAATTATTTATTTTTCTTCAACAGCATCGTAGTGGCATTAAGAACAAGTTCTGATCCAGATAATGTCTACTAATAACCCTGAGCATCAGAATAATGATGAAAACTCGCAGTTGTTTCTCACTCCACATTTTATAAAGCATGTTTGGATTTATAGTTATCTTTCATAAGTCTTATTTTAGGGATAGAAGAGGATTTTTATTCCCATTCAAATTAAGTACAGGCTCAGAGATGACAAGATTTCCTAATATATGCAATGATGCAATAAGTCATTCTTTGCAATGTTATTTTGTAAAATATACACAGGTTCTGAACCTTCAATATGGATAACAGAAGTCTTTTTGAGGAGGTGGAATCATAGCAGAATCTTTAATGAAGCAAAGATGATAGGAGAGGGTATTCTTAAAGAGACAGCAAGTTCCCCGGGTACGAGGTAAGAATGGATGTTTATAACAATTGGAAAGAGGGCCAAAGTGCCTATAGGGATATGAACACAGGGCTGTGTGTACAACATAGACTCAGACAGTTGGAATATTGGCATCTTGTAGATGACAGCAAGAAGCTTAGATTTTATTCAGTGTGATCAGGAGCCAGTGGAGAATTTTAACATGTTGTGATATGATGTAGTCTGTATTTTAAGCGGATCACTGTAACTGCTTTATGGAGCTTGGGTGGTTAGGCTGGGCTGAGTGTAGACACAAGGTGCCTGCTTTGGGGGCATGACCAGGAGCCAGATGAGACATGAGGGCGGATTGGCCAGTGGGGATAGGAAAGGAGATAGAGGACCAATTTCAGAAGCAAGGAAGATGGAGCTTGTTTTTGCTTTGCCTGTGAGAAGAAAGGGAAAAAAAGGGAATAAAAGTTGATGTCTAGAGTTTTGAAAAGCTGAGTAGTTCTTTATATGAACTGAAATAGTAAAGTAAAGGAAGCAGAAATTTGTTAGGAAAACTGAGTTCTGATATGAGATAGTGAATTTTAGATATTCTATAAACTTCCAGCAAAAGATGCCATGTAGCAAGTGACTATGAGCATCCGTCTCAGGAGAGAAGTCAGAGTGGGAATAGAAATTTGATGTGTTATCTGAAGTATACATGAATTTGGATGAAACTGCCTACTGTAAGATTATATATATAACAATAAAGAATTCAATTAAACGATTATACATATATTTTTCTGACAGTATTGAAAGCTAGAGATTCTGAAACTTATGTTGGCTATATGATATCTAAAAAGTCAGTGAAAACCCCTTTTGGAATAATCAAACCTTTTGGGAAACTAATGGAAATGTTCCAAGGTTAAGAATAAAGTATAACACTAGAATCTGATAATTTTTACAAAGAGAATGTTCATGTCCCCCTACATTCTTATGTTGAAGCTCTAACACCTAGAGCAGCTATATTTAGAAGTGGGGCCATTAAAAAAGTAGCTGAGGTTAATTTAAATCCTAAGAATGAGCTGCTGATCTGGTATGACCGATTTCCAGGAGACACAGAGAGCTTGCTTTGGGAAAGGACATGTGAGGACACAGTGGGAAGGCAGGAAGAGTCCACACCAGAGATAGTCAGCAGGGACCTTGATCTTGAACTTTTAAGCTTCCAGATCTGTTTGGGAATATTTGTGTGTTGTTTAAGCCACCGTACTCTATGCTGCTTTGCTGTTACCCTCTAGGAGACTGTTACATTAAACACAGCCTGAATCCTTTTCATATATGGAAGATAATGGATGAATGGTCTAGAGTTCTGGGGCACAAAGGACATTTAAAGCAAAATGTAGCATTCGCATAAGACACAAACTTATCAGAGAACACCATGTGTAAATGCTGAGCATTTATATAGGAAGGGCTATGTCCTTGTGTAAAGGTGAACTAGAAAAATAATACTTGTTCCTCAGTAGATGACACCACTGGACCTGCTGCTGAGTAGAGGTTAAAGAAAACAAATGTTCTCTACAAAACTCTTTTGTGGACTTGGTAGAATTTATATTATTCTCATGGCCTTAAGATCCATTGATGAAGGATTGTAACTCAGGAGACTGAAAGTGTCCTCGAGCACGTAGAAAACTAGCACAAACTTCTCCGGAGTTCTACTCTTTCATTTCAGGCCTCAGAGAGCTCCCACAGATAAAATTCAGGCAAATTTAAAATGGACACAAGTTTCTTTGAACAAGTGCTAACAGCAACAACAGAGTACAGAAGTAGAATGATAAGTTACTTGTATTTGGAATTAGTAAATGCAAGATACAGAATCAAATGTTGTTGCTTAAGATAAGATAAAATAACACCCAACAAGCAACAAGAGAACACTGCACTGAGCAAGTAGATTGGGGAAAAAAAACAAATAAAATTTCCAGGGATATTGTTTGCCAACAAATATTAACTGAGCATCTGTTGTGTGACAGACTCTCCTAGTAATTACATTTACTGCAGTGAACAAAAGACACAAAAATATTTAATCTTGTAGAACTTACTTTCTGGCTAGAGAAATAAATACACTTTAAAACAATGGAAGGGGTAAAGAGCAATAACTCAAGCTGATATAAGAATTAAAGAAATGAAAAATAAATCTCTAGTAAGTAACAGTATACACACAGGTACAAAGAAGCCACAACTGCTTAGAAATACAAAGCCCTAGGAAACTGTGACAGATGAGTGGATAGCATAAGATGAGGGGCAGATAAGAGTTGCAAAAAGAGATCAAAACATACTATGAAAAATTTTTCAAGTATTTAGTGGTGGTAATTTGATGAATTTTTTGTAATTTAGATTCCCCTTACAGAATAGAGATTTTTCAAAGTAGCCAAAGAGAAAAGATATCACAAAAGAAGCACAGTGTTGCTGCTGACATCTTACTTGGAGAGTGGGATGCAGAAAATATGGCATAGTATCTTCAAAGTGTGGTAAAACCACAGCCAGAAACCTGGAATGAATACTCAGAAGAAGCCAACTTTTAAGAATGAAGACAAGGGGGCTGGAGATGTAGCTCAGAGGCGCGACACCTGCCCGGAAAGCCTAAGGCCCTGGGTCCAATCCCTGATACAAAAAATCCCAAAAACAATGAAGACAAATTATGAAGCTATTTCAATAAAAGACAAATATAGTTTACAAAAAAAGGGCCCTTGCTCCAAACAATTTGGAGATAATAAAATAGTGAGAAAAGATTATGGTAACATAGAAATGTGTAAGCTTGTGATATGAAGCTGAAATTAAGATAGAGCTAAAATATAGGGTCACATTGGATAATAAGCTGCAACAAGTTTGATATAGTTAAAGCCTTCCAAATCCTTTATATTTGTATGAGATAGTTACAGACTAACTTTATTCTGGTAAGCTAAGTATCTATTTTTATTTTAGTGACTAAGAGAATAGAAATAAAGTACATGTCTTTCAAACCAATAGTGAGAAGAAGAAATAGCTATAGTAAATTTAAATGTTAAAGAAAAAGAGCTAAAACATATGGATGGAGTCAAAGTTTGTTTCTCAAAAATGCTAACAAAATTAAACACTTAATAAAACCATATAAAAACAATTTTTACAAGCAAAAAAAAAAAAGCTGTGAATAATGATTCAAATAACTATGGATTTCTTATGAAGATGAAACAACAAACTGTAAACCAAGAGAAAATAGTTGATAATCATATGTCTGATGGAGGACTTATACTTAGGAAATATAACAAATTCTCAAAACATAGTATTAGAAAAAAGAAATAGCGCCAGTATTTAAGAAAATGGGCATAAAAGTTAAGAAGAAAGTCAAGCAACATGATTTAAACTACTGAAAGAAAAGAATTATCAACCCTGAACTCTACATCCAACAAAACTAAATACTCTTCACAAATGTAGGCAAACTAATAAAATCTTAGATGAAGGAGGATAAGCCATGTGTCACCATCAGACTGACTCTAAAAGAAATACTGAAGGTCTAAATTCTATAGACTGGTGGGAATTGACAGCTGGGAGAGCCTGGAAATTGCAAAAATAAAGATAAGGAACAAAAATATCAAGTGTTTGGATACATAAAATAGATCTTTTCCATATAAGTTCTCTCAGATGTCAGTAATAGCTGAAAGGAAAGCATTGTCCAAAAGGGATTACAATATAATACAAATGACAGCTAAATATAAAGGGAAAAAGAGGAACCAAGTGATTGGAAGGCATCTGGTTTTATCTAAGGTAGCAAAGTGCTAGGTCTAAGCAGACTGAGAAAGGTGGGTGTACTATAGTCACTATAGCAACTTTTAGAACAGGAATTAATGGCCAAGACACATAGACTATTAGTAGTCAGTAAAATAGGCAAAAAATCAGCAAGGATATCAAAGCCTTAGAGATTTTTTTTCCAGTCCAACATGGAACATATACCAAGACCAGACCACATAATAATTTATTAAGTAGACCTTACAATTTTTCTTTTTAGACACGGTCTCGCTTTGTAGGTCAGGCTGGCCCTGAGCTCAGCCTCCAACTCACATCACAGCAATCCTCCTGCCTCTGCCTCCCGAGTGCTGGGATTACAGGCGTGAGCCACCACTCCCGGCACTGTGGTATGTGGTACTGATTGCTGCTGGGGTGAGTCTCCGCGCCCAGTATTGTTAGGTGGTTACCGGGGATCGAACCTGGGTCCTTGTGCTTGCAAGACAGGCACCAGAACCACTAAGCTAAATCCCCACCCCGCCCTTACAATTTTTAAGGAAGAGAAACCTTACCATGTAGATTCTCTGACCCTAATGAAAACAAATAGACATTAATGTCTATTGCATGTGGTTGACAGGTACTCACTTGCCAAAGGTCAAGAAAGGATGATTTCTGTCAACAAATAGTGCTAAAGCAATTATCTATCTTTCTAAAAAATAAAACAAAAATCCTTTAATCTGTGCTTCAGACTTATAAAAGAGAATCATAGAGATAAATGTAAAACACAAAACTACAGTATAATTTCCCAGAAGAAAAAAGGAAATTTTTAATGAATATGAGCCAAAAATTTCTGAGACACAGATAGCATATCCAATCAGAAAAACCCCCAGATAAATTAGACTTCATGTGAACTAAAAACTGTTTTTTCTCCAAAATACAGTTATAAGAACAAATAACAAGATATAGACAAGAAAACATTTGAAAATCCTGTCTGATAAAGAACTTTCGTTAGAAAATATAAAGCATTAGACAAACGCAGCGTTAGACAAACACAGCATTAGACAAACACAGCATTAGACAAACAGCTCAAGTTTTTAGGAAAATGGACAGTGTGATAGTAACTGATTGTGTTGATTTCAGTAAGAAACGCCAAGCTAATTGACTCTGCATAGTTCAGGACTTGGAAGACCCACCCTAGAGAGAGTTCTTGCCACAATGGTATTAAAGGCAAATGACAAAGAAAGACTTGTTGCTGTTTCTTTGGAGGAAGGAGCTCCCGTCTCCACCTTCGCCTTGGTCTCCTGGCTTCCAGCACAGACCACTGAGCCTCCATTACAAACCTTTTCTCCTCATATGGGCTTCCATGGGACACCACACTGAGTTCCAGGTCTTTGTTTGGACCCTCTGGATGTCCAAACAGCCTTTTTGTGCCTTTCAATGCCTGACTTTGTGGGTGGCCATTGTAAGACCATCTTGTAAATTCTTATATATTTGCATATCTTGCATTAAATCTATTTCTCTAGTAAGCACTGACCAATGCAGGCAAAAAACAGAAAACCTGTCAAGTGAGATATACAGATGGGAAATATACACATGAAAGATACTCAACATCTCTATTCACTAGGGTAATACAAATTGAAATTGTAATTAGATACCAATATATACCCATTAGAATAGCTAAAGCAAAGCAAAACCTGCTGTTAGCAAGTAATGTATTTTCACTATTGCTGATGGGAATATAAAATTGCACACCCTCCTTGGAGAATAGTTTGGAATTTCTCAAAAAAGATAAACATATACTTATTATGTAACTCAGCCAGCTCACTCTTACATATTTAAGAGAAGTAAAAATTTAGTCAAAATTGTTGCTGAATCTTTATAGTAACTTCACTTTGTAATTACTTCACACTGGGCCTGTATCCTTCAGTGGAATGGATAAACAAACCATGGTACATCCATGCCATCGGATATTACTCAACAGTAAAAAGTAATGAACTGCCAGTGCACAAACGGCAGAAATGGATGTCAGCTGCATTAGAATGAATCCCAGAAGTCACATGCAGTAGTTTGCATATTCTTTGATACCATTAAAATTACAACCTGGAAAAGGCAAAATGATAGTTAATACCATGGGGTGCAGAGATTGCAAAAAGATAGTATGAAGAAATTTGGGGACGAATGATCAGACTATTGTGTATCTTGTATGCGATAGTGGTGACATGACTATACATTTGGTGAGTCTCATTGAACTGTACAATGAAAGAGCCAAGGTCAGTCTTAAAAGTGGTCTCATCAGCCAGTCTTGAAGCGCTTGGCTCTGCATTGCGCTTTCGTGTGAGAAGAATAAATGTCTATGTTGGTTAAATCCCTGGTATGTGAGAATTTGTGTCATTTGTAGCTAAAGCAAACACTGAGTGACCCAGGAGGAGAGCTAAGGGATGGATGGGGACAGAGGGGTCCCCTTTACAGCAGAGAAACATGGGAGACCACAGAGGGCATCGTGCTGCATTTTAGAAAGGACTCTGTCTCTTTTCTTAAGCTTCTCCACCTTTGCAGTGGCTGTTGGGCATCCTCATCCTCCGAGATTCTCAGAGTGTCAGGCTCTGCTATTCACTCAGAATGCCTAAGTGCCCACATAACAGACCAAATAATTTCTTACTGAGTATTCTGGCCGTGAGAGTCAATGAAAAGAAAAGGTGGGTGTGTGAGCAGGGGCAGAGAGAGGAGAGGGGAGCATGTGTCTCACTACACCTTAGTCTCCACTGGATTCTTTCTAAGTAGGCGTATTCCGCAGCAGAGTCTTTCCATATCATCATAAATTAAGTTGTTTGTTGCTGGATCAACTTTTATCTGGAGTCATTCCAAGTCCCTGGCAGGAGAAACAGCCATTTTATTTAACTGGAGATGTGTTGGCCAGACTGCCAGGTATCAACAAGAACCAAGGAGCATTCTCAAAGCAGAGGCAAGGTATGTAGCGATGGTGTGAATTATGTCTTGGCTTTCCATTTTTATTTGGGGACATGTATGGTCTTAAGTAAATCAAAGGAAAGAAACTGAACTTGAGAATGCTTACCAGGATGTAGATCCCTCCTATTTTCCTAATGGGTTAGAATGTATTCTTCTTTTTTGAGGCAGGGTCTTGCTTTGTAGTTCAGGCTGGCTCTGAGCTCACTGTGTAGGCCAGGAGCCGGGAACTCACAGCAGTCCTCCTACCTCTGCCTCCTGAGTACTAGGACACAGGTGTGAGCACCAGCCTGGTACTGTGGTATGTGGTACTGATTGCTGGTGAGCATGAGTCTCCATGCCCTGCATTGTTATATGTGGTTACAGAGGATCGAATCCAGGCCCTTGCACTTGCAAGCACAGTGCAAATTTCCTTGTGCTTGCAGGGCAGGTGTGGAACCACTGAGCTAAATTCCCAGCCCTAGAATGTATTCTTTTCACATTCTCATTATATGTTACTGGTCTTCAAGCACAACTGAACATTAAAATCCTAAAGGACTTTTTCCATTTATATTTTTTTCTTAGTATATGTTTGCAGTACATCATGAATGCTCCCTTATGAGTGGAGGGACTTTTGTTTAATTCAGATTCTCAGATTTTTATTCCAAAAGTTGTGATTCAGCAAGTCTGTTAAAGCTTAAATCACTGTACAAGTTGTTTGGTTTATTCAGATAGCTAAACCATGGCATAGATCAATTCAGTATTTTGAGATGGTCAGTATCTGTGACACACTTTGTCAGGCACAAGGTGGTATGTAGTTTGGTCTCTTGGCTGTGAGTTACTGTACTGTGGATATCTCACATATTTGTAGAAACTGAAACAGTATGGTCACATCACTTTCATTTTGCCTTTCCCCCTAACTGGTCACCGTGGTATCATCAGTCCAATGTCCTCTGGAACTTCCTTTGCCTATATTATCCAAGAAGTCTTATTTAAACTAAAAGGAGATGATGAAATGGAAAATATAAATAGAAGACAGGATTCATCATCAGTTCTGTAGTGTCATGGCTTCTTGTGGCTCTGTAGAGTGATTATAATCAGTCTGGCATTTCAAGATAATACCTATAAACAGAAGATGGAATTTTCTTGCTGACCTAATCCCAAGATAAAGCTGCTATGCTTCCTCCTTTGAAGTAAAGCTCACTTTATTCCATACTAGTGGTATTGCCAGGGAAAGATTTTTAGGGCAGTCTACCTAGGCCAGCCAGTGATAGGGCGTGGCCTGCAGAAAATCTAAAATAATAATATATCATGATATAAGACATTTGATAGATGTGACATAGATAGCTAAGCTATGTAGAAATACTGTAGGCAGTCAGGCAGGGATAGGCCCTCACAAGAGTCAGTTCAAAAGATGAGAACAGCTCAAAACTGGCTAAAGGCACATCCATTGAATGTCAGGACTCAAAAGTGAAATGTGTGTGTCCCTCTGAGGGGTAAACAAAAGCTTGAGGAGTATCCTTTTGAAATTAATAAATAAACTATTTTCCCATGAAGAATGGGCCATTTTTTCCTACCCACTAAGACTAGGCCGAAAATTATGACTAAGACTACTATGATAAAGACAAGGCTAAAACTATGAATTTTAAATCAAGGTTAATAATGTTATCCATGTACACTTGCTACATGAGTTGCTTCTCCATTGGATCAATATTATCTAAGTGACTATACTTGTAATCCTATTGGTTAATCATAGTTTTGTCCCACCTTGTACCCACCCCTTGATGTTGCTCTATAAAACCTCCCCTGTAAGTGGAGTTCATAGGAACCCACTTCCTGGGTCTCCTCCTGTGTCTCTCAGGAGCTGTCTCTCCCTCAATGAAATTTCCTTCTTTTCACCTCCATCATTCCTCAGAGTTAAGTTTTAGATTTGGAGGAACACAAACTCCATGCATCAGACATCTAGTAAGTTTGGGAGTTACATCTATCCCCCCCTATATTATATGGACTTAAAAAATATTATAGCTCCCAACCTTTTAGATATCTAAAATGCCAAGTTCATGTTCTCTAAAGTCAAAGAATGAATTCTAGGAACAACAGAGATTAAGAGTAGGAAGAATTTATTGAGAAAAAATAGCTCTTATCTATGAAAGACAGAAGAGACCTCACTTCTCAAGGGTATTTTATTGAGGAGAGCTACAGAGTGAGGCAGGATTGACATGGGATAAAATTATGGTCAACAAGTAAGATTACAAGTATAGTCACTTAGGCAGTATGGGTCCAGTGGGATGTCACAAGGAAGGCATGAGATGGGACAACACTATTGTCTACTGATGAGATTACAAGGATAGTCACTTAGGTAGTATTTATTAAATGAGGATCAAACGGGAACAAGTCACGTAAACATGTACATGGAATGAGCAAGGATTTTCCAGGAATGAGTGAGGGAGGTTTTGTTTTCCACATTATCAGTCACTGCCGTTCGTGCCTTGGAGAAGCATGTGGATATAGTCTGTCTTCTTCTCCTTAAAGCCTGGCCTTCAGCGAATGTGCCTTCAGCCATAGTGCCTCCTATGCTGAGGTCCCAGCCCTGCCTGTTTTTTTTTAGGATCCTTTATTGGTACACTTAATTAATTAATTAATTAATTTTTGAGACAAGGTCTCGCTTTGTGGTTCAGGCTGGCCCTGAGCTCAGCCTCAAACTCACATCACAGCAATCCTCCTGCCTCTGCCTCCCAAGTGCTGGGATTACAGGCGTGAGCCACCATGCCTGGCACTATAGTATGTGGTACTGATTGCTGCTGGGGTGAGTCTCCACTCCCAGTTTTGTTATATGGTTACTGGGATCGAACCTGGGCCCTTGCGCTTGCAAGACAGGCGCCAGAACCACTGTGCTATATCCCCGGCTCCTATTGGTATATTTTATATATATACCTCATGACTACTACCAGTCTTACAGTATTTTCTAACCAACCTAGCTATCTACAATAATACAAGTGATAAGGCAGACTGTCTTATTTTTACCCTGAGCTGGTGATTCTGAATGATGTCAGTGATAGAACTACATTTTCCTGAAAGTCTTTTGTTGGCTTAAGTTTTTTTTTT
>PVIR01036427.1:0-15826 GCA_004026965.1 Petromus typicus
CCCCTTATGACAACCCAGAATGTCTCCAGACATTGCAAACTTGTCCCATTTGGGATCCACTGCCCTGGCCTGCAGGAGGTCACTGATCCCTACTTCTTTGTTCTGTTTTACTTTTTTATTTTGTTTCCTTGTGTGGTGGTAAGTTGAATCTAGGCATTTTTGAAGGCTAAGTGAATGCTTTACCACTGAATTACACCCCTAGCCCTGCAATGTGTATCATTGGAAAGGGCTAGAGCAAAGTAATGTTTCACTTAGTATCCCGTGCCTTTGCTTAGCTCCAGCCAAACTAATCTGCTTACCGTCCATACCAAGATATTAGTAGCTCCTCTGGGGCTGGGATACTGCCCTATACTTCTGACCTTCAAAGCTCTTTCTTCTTCCAGTGTAATTGTGTTTGCCTCTGATTATTCATTAGTCTCCAGTCTTTGAGATCTATATACACATAACACATCAAAAACTAGCTCTCATAGGCCAAGAATTTAGCACAGTGCTGCACCTGCCTGGGAAATGCGAGGTCCTGAGCTCGATCCCCAGAACAAAAACAAAACAAAACAAAACAAAACAAAACAGAACAAAACAAAACAAAACTTCTCGTGAGTGAGCGGCTGGGGTCATGCCATGTTCTGTCATGGAAGAGGTTATAGTTAAACGGGTCTGTGCACGTATCAACATGGCAAATACACACTTAAGATCTGTGCATTTGATTGGATGGAGTTTTCTTGTTTGGGGTTTTGGGGTTTTTTTGAGACAGGGTCTATGTTGCCTAACTGCCCAAGATGGCCTTGAACTTGCAATTTTCCTGCCTCAGTTTCCAGCGTACCTGGGATTATAGCCAACTGCTATCATATTCAGCTTCGTTATGTACAAATTTTACATCAAAAGAAAAAATTGGGAATAAATAATCTCTAATTAATGACAAACATGTAGCCCTCCTTGTGTTCCTTATATTCTCTCCAGGGTACACACCCTTAGCATAGGTAGCATTCCTGCTCAGTGTGGGCCTCTTCATTACCCACATGCAACACCAATCCGCAGACTCATTTGGTGACCACACACTCTGAATCCTAGCATCACACACTTATTCCCAGCATCATACACTTTAGAGCCAGTCACCTCTGAAAGGTCCCACTATGACTACATGAGGCTTTAGGGAGAAATCTAGACAGAAGCCGTAACAAACCATAAAGATTTATTAATTCTTAGACAGTTAGTTGACTCTCTGAAACTACTGTTGAATTCTTTTCTGCCATTAGCAGAGATAGTGTGGTTGTATTTAGTACACATTAGCTTTCTTCTCTAGGGCTATGGATAATACATAATTGATTCTCAGCTTTTATTAATATCCAATTTATATTTGATGATAGTACTGTAGCTGCATTGCTTGACATTGTCGGAGTCACATAATTGTTGCTTTATGGGTCTTTTTCTGTGAGCCAGCACCCAGACTACCTCTGTGACATCTGTATACTTGAGTGCTTTTGCAGAGCTCTGTGTTGGGCCAGTTACACTCCATTCATTAATGTCTGTGCTCACTGTGTAGAAATTCATCATCACCAAACCAGCATTACAAAAATATTTAAGGAGACAATACTATAAATACTATAAAGAGACAATGAAGCTCACAATGCTCATAACTCAAAAAAAGAATGAATATACCTGGTAGGATAAAGAGCTAAGCAAGAGAGGTGAGAAAATCAGCAACAGGAATGTAATGCAACAACAAAAGTAATTCAGTATTTTTCAGTAATAACTCTCAATATAAATGGTCTCAGTTACCCAATGAAAAGATAGAAATTAGCAGAATGAATCAAGAAACAACACCAATGATATGTAGTACACAAGAAACATATTTAATTCAAAAAGAAACCCAAAGATTAAAATTCAAAGGATGGAAAACAAGATTCCATGCACCAAGAACCCAGAAAAAAGTAGGAGTAGCAATCTTAATTTCCAACAAGTAGATTTAATGCCAGAGCGATAAGAAGAGAAAAACAACATCACTCATATTAGTTAAAGGAACAATTCAAAAGGAAGAGATAACTGTTATAAACAAATACACAGTAAATAGTGGTACACCCACCATCATAAAACAAACAGTAATAGACATGAAAAAAAAATCAGATAAATGCCAACACAGTAGTAATAAGGAACTCAGTACCTCACTGTCACAAGTGGACCAGTCAACCAGAGCAAAAAAAACCCAAACAAACAAAAAAACCCACCAAAAATCAACAAAGAAATATCAGAGTTGAACCAACCCTCAAACAAATGGACTTAGATATCTACCGAGTGTTCCACCCAACTGCAAGAGAATGCAGTCTTTTCGTAATACATGGGCTTTCTCCAAAACAGATAACATACTAGCCTGTAAGTATCCTTAAAGAAATGAAAAAGAATCAAAATTATCCCATGTATATCATCAGATCATAGTGAAAGGAAACTAGAAATCAATGGCAAAAGCCCCACAGAAAACAGGTAAACACAAAGCAAACGACACCTTTTGAATAATCAGTGGGTCCCCGATGAAATTAAGGAAGAACTAGATATTTTTACAATCAAGTGATAAAGCCAATATGACAGATTAGAACCTGTAGGAGACAATTAAAGCAGTCCTACAAGAAAAGTTTGTAGCCGTGAACGTCCACAGCAGAAGCAGAGCAGAACCTGGTGTGGTGGTGCATGCCTCTAACCCCAGCACTCAGGAGGGTAAGGCAGGAGGACTGCTTTGAGCTTGAGGCCAGCCTGGGCTATATCGTGAGTCAAGGACAGCCTGAATCATATAGGAAGGAGACTCTGTCTCAAAAAACAAAACAAAACACAACACAACAAGCCCAGCAAACTGAAATAAATCATCTAGAGATGCACCTCTCTCCCCCCACTCCCTCCCACCGACAGGTGGCAGCACTGCTAAACTAAATCCCCAGATAAACACTAAGACCATAATTTTCAGTGAAGTAAATCACACAAGCTAAAATAGCATTTTCTTATTTGAGAAACCCAACATACAAATAAAGTGCAAAATAAAAGACAAAAGGAAAAAAGAAAATTATTGTAATCTAGTTTGACCAATGTACATCTCGATTGAGTATAATTTGTATGTGCTTTATATGTTTTTTGGTTTACTAGTTTGGCTATTAATCTATGGTTATAATAAATAATACAGCTTTAAAAATAAATTAATCAATCTTATGCAAGCAAAAATATACATTCTTTCAGTTGCTACACTGAGAAGTAGTACAGGTGACACACGTCATCAAGAAAACTATATTTTATTATCAATTAACACACAAGCAAACCCTGGGAAAATTAATGACCACTGCCCTTATCACTTAAACTAGGCACAAGAAAGTGATCCAGCAGAGAATGTTGTCAAGAACCAGCCATGCTTCCGCTCCAGAGTGAGGCTTCCCCGAGGAGAAAGGGTTGGCATTTCCCCACGCCATCCACCGCCCAGTCTGGCTCCGCTCCCCTAATCCTCCCCTGTCTCCAGCTGGAACAGTGTGGCATTGTTAACCATGACCGTGGAGAAACAACCCCGAGCACGACTTGGCCTTGGAGTGATGACGAAATGGGGAGACTTCCCAAGCACCGCTGGTGGTCAATGGGCTGTGGGAAGGATTAGTGGACGACCCACAGGCCGCAGCCTAGACGGTTAAATTCACCGCGCTGCTGCGCTGCAGCTGCAAGTGTCGGAGCGTCTGCAAGCGGCGTCCGCCCCGCGGCCTGGACTACGTTTCCCAGAGGGCTTTGCGCCGGGGCGCTGCCGGGGAAGCTGTTGAGGCGGTCGAGTCGCTCTCCACTGCGCCGCGGCTCGCAGAGATGGTGGGACTTCTGCTCCTCTTCCTTTTCCTCCCCGTCCTCTTGTATGTGGCTGCGCCCCAAATCAGGTTTGTGCAGATGTTGTGCCTTCTTCTGCGAAGTCTTTTCGGGGGAGATGAATCCTCATTTTTGCTAAAGAGAATTCCCCGGGGGTCCCCAAGATGGCCGAGATTCCGAGTTCCGCCTGTGGCTGGTGAGGTAGGTGTCCCGAGGGTGGGAGAGTGAGACCCGAGGTCCGTGCATCCCGCCCTGCTTCTCTGGCCCCTTTTCCATCCAGCAGCGCCAGCCTCCAGCTGTGGGGAAGCCTGAGGGGGTCCCCTAGACGCTAGCTCACGCTCTGCGGGTGTCAGACCCTCGTATGGGACACCTCCCCCCAGCCCCTAGTTTCCCTCTTTATTCTCTCGCCTTGAACCAACTTTGTGTGGCTTTTTGTTTCTAGACCTTGAAGTACAAGCGAGCGGTTCCACTTTCTCTCTGGGAAACTGACGGGAATTGTGCTACCTGTAGTTCGTGGCATGCCTTTTACGGCTCTTCCACGGGGCAGGTGTTAGGGGCAGAAGTGAAAGGGAAGAGGGATTTTAAGAGCCCTTTCCTGCCTTCGGAGCAGCGGGGAGGCGGATTTGAATTAGACGGTGGTGGGCAAGAAGGGTAGGGCACGGAAGGGCTGGCGGGGAGAATGGACCAATGGTCTCTGAAAATCCGCGGAGGCGAGAATGGACCAATCGTCTCTGAAAATCCGCGGAGGCGTCCAGCGGCCAGGCCTCTGATTGGTTCTGACAAATCACCCGTAGTGACGATGGTCCAATGGCTGAAGAGAAAGGCTCGGTCCAGGCGGCGAGCTGTCCTAGTTCCAAGAGAACTTCAGCCAGATCCAACTGTTAATCACTGCTGTATTATGTAAGATTGGTCAGGGCTGAGGATGTAGCTTAGTTGTAGATTGCTCACCCAGTATGCTCAAGACCTGGGGTTTGATCCCTATTACCACAAAAGAAAAAAAGAAAATCAAGAGTTACCTGCTTGCCTCGCTTTTTTATTTTCCTCACACTCCCTGGTGACTCTGTTCCAGGTGGTATACTTCTTTGTTTTTTCTTCCTCTTTCAACATTTACTGCTCCCATTCCTGGGCACACATGAGTGCTCATAGCAAAATGAAAACATGCATAGTTTTTTAACATCTTTTCACCACAAGATCTGCTTTTCCACATAGAATCTCAAAGCTGAACCGCAACCGGAAATAATGTTCGTACTCCCCTGACACTTTTTCCTAACAGTTTATGTTCCAAGGTCTTTATTCTCCAGTTCAGCTAGAATACAAGAACCATGACAGAGCTGAATTTTTATAGTTGGTTCTTTCATTTTTTTTTTTGACTGTTCACAGGAAGAAAGGACTAGTGTAGAACCCCACATTTTCTGACTCCTGGAGCTTTAGCAGAAGGGAAGTGGCCTGTGGGGACTCTCCCCTGGTACCACGAGTTACTTTGCTCCCCGTGGCTTCTTTGCACTATGCAGGTAGCTTTAGTTGTCAGGAGTGTGCACCTTATAATTCCAAATTTAACGAAAAAAGCTGAAGTAGTTCAAGGCCAACGCGGGCTACATGACAAGATCCTGCTTAGAAAAAAAAAGAGAAGAAGGAAGGATCTCTTTGCCAGGTGCAGTACTCGGAAGACAAAAGTCAGGATCACAAGTTCAAGGCCAGCCTAGGAAACTTAAGAAACTTTGTCTCAAAATTTTAAAAGGTTGGGTAGGTAGCTCAGTGGTACAGTGTTCCTGGGTTCAGTCCTCAGTACTGTAAAAGACCAAAACAATAACAATAAAACAGTCAAGACATCAATAGTTATTCCCAAGATTGTAGAGAAAAGAAAAGTCTGAGTACTGCTAATTTCCATCCTTTGGAAAGGCCGTACAGTACAGTGTTTAGGAACAGTGATGAGACAAAGCAGGCTTGAACCCCTGCTGTCCTTTATAGTTCCTTCTTTCCTCTGTCTGGTTTTTTGTTTGTTTGTTTGTTTGTTTTGTTCTTTGGATCAAATCCAGGACTCCATGTATGCTAAGCTCACATTCTACCACTGCGCTACATCCCTGTTTCAGTCTTATTTTTAAATATTTTAATGTGTGTGAGGGTATTTTTTTTCCTCCTTATTTTGTTTTGTCCTAGATTCACAAGGTTTTGTAATTATAACTCTTTAGATTGAATTAACACATTTTTCTAGACCATAGAATGCCAACCATGGGCAGACTGGCATGTGGAGCCCACTTCTTTCCTCTTCTTGATTAAGTCTTGTGCCTTCCTAAGCCAGAAATACTTCATATGGAGCTCAAACTGAATCAGGTGCCTGGCTAATCTGATGCTCCTCCAGTTGTGATGCTGCAGAGAGCTGTTCTACGCCTTGTCCTTGTAACAGTTTCACCTGTGTCCTGAGCGAGAGTAAAAAACTTTAGTCTTCTTTTCTCAGATGATTCTCTTATTTGCTGTCTGTCTGTTTGTTTATTTGGGGGCTTTTTTTGAACAGAGTCTTAGCATGTAGTTTAGGTCAGGCTTGAACTCACTGTGTAGTCCAAGCTGGCTTCAAACTCACACTAATCCTCTTGGCTCAGTCTCCTAAATGTTGAAATCACAGGTGTGTACCACTACACTTAGCTATTCCTTAAATTTATTAAAAAAAAAAAAAAGTGGAACTTTACTCTTTTTTTTTTTTTTTTGACACAGGGTCTCACTTTGTGGTTCAGACTGTCCCTGAGCTCAGCCTCAAACTCACATCACAGCAATCCTCCTACCTCTGCCTCCCGAATGCTGGGATTACAGGCCTGAGCCACTATGCCCGACACTGTGGTATGTGGTACTGGTTGCTGCTGAGCGTGAGTCTCCACACCCAGTACTGTATGTGGTTGCCGAGGAATTGAACCCAGGCCCTTGCGCTTGCAAGACAGGAACAGAACCACTGAGCTAACTCCTCGGCCTACCTTACTCTGCACACCTATAATGCTATAACTCAGGAGACTGAGGTAGGAGGAGATCAGACTAGACTTCACAGTGAGCTCCGGGCCAGCCTGGGCTACATTGTGAGACCCTATCTCAAAAAAGAAAAAGGGGGAAAAAAAAAAAGAAACAGTGAAGAAACCAAAACAAACCTCTCCCTTGGGCTCTGAAGACACAGGGTGTTTCTCAAACCCTCAGTGGGACAGATAGTAAAGAACTGATGAGTTATCTTTCTCTGTCTGCAGGAAACTGCTGGCCTTTGGGGTGTGCACATCTACTGTGCAGCTTTCTGGGAAGGTCGCTATAGTCACTGGAGCTAACACAGGCATCGGAAAGGAGACAGCCAAAGAGCTGGCTCGCAGAGGCAAGTTTAGCTGCTGTCCATCCTTCCCACCGCTCCACTGTTGTTTCACCCTCACAGCAAGGGTTGCTCTCATTGTTTATTTGTTGACTTAGAATTGAAGAACCTTTGAACCCACTGATATGCTAGTCTAAACCTGGTACAGTGCTGTACATATAATGGGCGCTTATATCTTACTGATCTGGGCCGGGGATTTAGTTCAGTGCTTCTGATGTCTGCCTAGCAAGCACAAGGTCCCGAGTTTGATCCCAGGTTCCATATAACACAGTGCTGGGCGTGGTGGCTCATGCCTGTAATTTTAGTACTAAGGGGCAGAGGCAGGAGGATTGCTGTGAGTTCAAGGCTTGCCTGGCCTACATAATGAGCTCAGGGCCACCCTGAACTACAAAGTTAGACTCTGTCTCTGAAAAATAAAAAAAAAAAAAATAAGCAGAGATCTAACTCAGTGCAAAAGCCCTGGGTTCAATCCTCGGTACCGCAAAAACAAGTTTAGCACTGACAGTTTCTCTTTTGTATATTGAATGACAGGAGCCCGTGTGTATTTAGCTTGCCGAGATGTACAAAAAGGAGAATTAGTAGCCAGAGAGATTCAAGCTGTGACAGGGAACCAGCAGGTGTTGGTACGGAAACTGGACCTGGCTGACACTAAATGTATTCGAGCCTTTGCTAAGGACTTCTTAGCAGGTAAGTATAGAATGAGAGATTATATCGTGTGTTTATGATCAACTCAGCAGACTTGGATGAAAGGAAAAGATACCTGTCCCACTAAAACCCAGAAGTAGTGGATAAATACAGGCAAAAACTTTTCAGTACAGTGCTGAACTCATTTTCATGGTTAGCATGTGATTAATGTCAGAGGGACATCTTCAGGAGGCAGAAACAAAAAAGGGACCCAGAAGGCCCAGGCAGTGAGCATAACTGGAGCCAAAAATCTCCTGGGAGCATCAGAGCTCAGTATAGACTTGAGGTTCTAGAGCAGCGGTTTATCATTGAAAGAAGGTTCGCCATCACTGGTCAAGAGTAAACCTCAGGCCCTTGGGAGCTGGAAGTGTATATTTAAGACTGAGATTACCATCTGATCCATGATAGAGGAGCTAAGAAAACAAAACGGCCTGGGCACTAGTTCAGAGACATGATAAGGACATTTATCATCTCTCCCAGTGGTGACAAATAACAAGACATCTGTAAGAAATTAGAAATCCAGGCTGGTACCTGTGGGGTCTGAAACCATACTATCTTGTCTTATTAATTATTTTTTGTTTATTTATTTTTGGGTGCAGGAATCTTGAGCTGAGGCATTAACATAAAAGCTCATATTTTATCAGGCATACTTTCTTACCACCATGAATCTTAGTCTGTCAGGGAAACAACTTCCACTGCTATGAATCTGCCATCATAAATTACAAAGCACATATGGAAATGAACCATTACAGTAGGCAGATTCTTTTGAGACCTGAAGCCCAGAGGCAGGGATTCATACAGAACATCTTTTGTTTTCTCTTGCTTTGGAATCTTTCCAGTGAGCTTTGGAAGTCTTATTAGAAGAACTGGATGGAATAATCCTAAAAGCAATAGGTATCTCCTGAACTGAAATATTGGGAAAGGCATTCAGTAGTATAAATGGAATTATATTACTGTGGTAAAAGTATATAGAATTCAACACAAGTCTTACTATAAAAAATCACAAGAGAACTATGAAGAGGAAACAGAACATTCCAGCTCTGCCCCCGCCACATGTGCAGCCGAGTTGTGAGGCAGACTTGTAAGATGTCAGTGCTGGGGCTGACTCGCGCCTGCTCATCTCTGTCCTGCAGAGGAAAAGGACCTCCACATTCTCATCAACAACGCAGGAGTGATGATGTGTCCCTACATGAAGACAGTGGATGGCTTTGAGATGCAAATGGGAGTAAACCACTTGGGTAAGAAATCTGGCTTCACCACAAAGCTACAGGGAAGCTGAACTTCTTAGAAAACTGAAAGGTGGCATTGAGCCTTCTTGGTGCTATGTTTGGAACTGAGAGCCGTAGTAGACCGTGTGTGAGTTATAGTTTAGACCTGCCTGAGAGCTGAGACAGATAAGGGTTTCATGCCCTGGCATCTGGTGCCCTGCTTAGAGGACTGGGGATGAGGCAGAGGACAAGACAGGCGCAGACCCTCCCTCGCTATGGTTTATAACTAAAGGGAGAGACAGCCAATATTTATGCAACTACACGTATGACTTTAATCTAGTAACATATTCTTATTGTAAAAAGTCAAAATAGAATTAAAGGTGAGAAACCATGCTCCAGACTCCCTACTTCTTAATCTGTGATTTTAATGTCATTTACCCGTGGAGGTGTTTTTAGTTTTTTGTTTTTGGTCTTTTCAGACAGGGTCTGACTGTAGTTCCAGGCTCTGAACGGACTATGTAACCCAGGCTAGCCTCAGACTCTAAGCAGTTTTCCTGCCTCAGTCTCCTGAGTGCAAGATCACAGGCATGTGCCACCATACGCAGCATGGAGGTCTTTTGGAACAGTCAGATTGGCTCTGTTCCTTTCTTATACATGATCCTTGTGGCCAGGATCAGATAGAAGCTACTGGTTTTTTTTGGTTTTTGGTTTTTGGAGATAGGATTTTGCTATGTAGTTCAGCCTAGCCTTGAACTCACTATACAGTCCACGCTGGCCTTGAACTTGCAGCAGTCCTCCTACCTCAGCCTCTACGAAGTGCTGGGTTGACAGCATGCAACTTCACACTCAGCTAGCCCAGCTGATTTTAGAGTTATCCCTGTGGAAATAAGACTGGACTTGTTGGGGCTGGGGCGTTAGCTCAGTGGCTCCGGCGCCTGTCTTGCAAGCGCAAGGACCCGGGTTCCATTCCCCGGTAACCACATACAATACTGGGTGTGGAGACACGCCCAGCAGCAACCAGTACCACATACCACAGTGCCAGGCGTGGTGGCTCATGTCTATAATCCCAGCACTCGGGAGGCAGAGGCAGGAGGATTGCTGTGATGTGAGTTTGAGGCTGAGCTCAGGGCCAGCCTGAACTACAAAGCGAAACCCTGTCTCAAAAAACCTTAAAAAAAAAAAAAAAAAGACTGGACTTGTTCACACAGTGCAGACCTCTCGCTACTTTCTATAAAGCTATCTTGTGTCTGGCTATTTCTGTTTCCCTAACTCACTGATGTTGCCCTGTTTCTGCTAATGAACATTGAAGCCAAAGACCTTATTCCTGAGTTCTCTGCCTCCTGTCGCTTAGCCAGGCTCACCATTACTCTTCTGGCCCCATACTGGCCCTGTACTTTGTCAATCCTAGTTTTTCTCTGCAGGTCACTTCCTCCTGACCCATCTGCTGCTTGAGAAACTGAAGGAATCGGCTCCATCCAGGGTAGTAACAGTGTCCTCGTTGGCACATCACCTGGGAAGGATTCACTTCCGTAACCTGCAGGGCGAGAAATTCTACCATTCAGGACTGGCCTACTGTCACAGCAAGTTAGCCAACATTCTCTTCACCCGAGAACTGGCCAGGAGGCTGCAAGGTAGGCTTGGGGAGTGAGCGGGAGACCAGAGTCAGTGAGAGGTAGCTAAAAGCCCCAGGGATGGAATCTCTTTTCTGGGGTCCACACTGAATATTAGAGGTGGCTGGCTCAGAACAGAAACCCTGATGAAAGGCTTCATTCATTCACTAGCTGTGTGACCTCCAGCAGGTTACTTAACTTTTCAAACTTATTTTCTCATATGTCAAAGGAGGTTGCTTTACAGATTATTATCATAATTTAATTCAGGCCTTGTGAGTGAGCCAAGATGTTTTTATTCATAGTGAGTCTGAAGAGAAAGGAAGGCCCCACGCTGATGCCAGACCACACATTGGGGGAAGGGGTCTTCCTAACAGAAAAGAATCAGATAAGAGAGAAAGTGCTTCAGGAGGGAAATCTCCAGGCACAAGTGAGCAGCATTCCTTAGCATTGTCCACTGTGGATTTCCAGTACAATAAAAAGGTATCTGGTACTCAAGAGTCAAGGCAGATACAATTTAGGCTCAAGCAATCAGGCCCAGGAGCCCCACTGTTGCAACAGGATTGTCATACCTACTGTTCTGCAGATGAGTGTTTCATATCCTGGCATCTGGGCCCCACTTAGAGGATTAGGGGTGAGGCAGAGGACAAGACAGGCACAAACCCTTGCTCGATATGGTTTATAGCTAATGAGAGAGACAGCCAATGTTTATGCAGCTGTACATATAATATTACTCTGGTAACATATTCTCATTGTAAAAAGTGAAAATAGAGGGGCCGGGGAGTTAGCTCAGTGGTTCCGGCGCCTGTCTTGCAAGCGCAAGGGCCCAGGTTCGATTCCCCGGTAACCACATAACAATACTGTGTGTGGAGACCCACACCCAGCAGCAACCAGTACCACATACCACAGTGCCGGGCGTGGTGGCTCACGCCTGTAATCCCAGCACTCGGGGGGCAGAGGCAGGAGGATTGTGATGTAAGTTTGAGGCTGAGCTCAGGGCCAGCCTGAACCACAAAGCGAGACCCTGTCTCAAAAAACCTTAAAAAAAAAAAAAAAAGTGAAAATAGAATTAAAGATGAAAAAACCCTTCATATATATTCCCCGCCTTTCCCCTCACAAGCTTGATCCCGAAAACTGATGTGGCAGCAAAGCTTAGAAAGATTATTTATTAGATTATTTGAAGGTCAGAAGAAATTTGAAATAGTTTGGGCCTCGAGTTTTGCAGAAAAGGATTAGGAACTCAAATTAGCACAGGCGTGATCACCTTACATCAAGCCATGTTCTAAGTTCTTCCATATCTGAGTTCATCTCATCCTCCAAACAGTCCTGTGAGTGGATGTTTTATGATTTTCTCATTGTAGAGATGAGAAAGTACTAGTTTGTCCAAGGTTACAGGAGTGAGGAGCCGAGTCTGGGAGTCTGGCTGCACGTTCTCAGCACATCATTGTGCAGGCAGCAAAAGCAGCCTGGAATTCAAGTGGTTTGTGCTGTAGACCAATGCGAGCACCATAAAATCACAATTTTTTGACAGGGTTAGACAGTTCCCAGAGTAAAAGTTAGGGTAGAAAATGATGACTGCAAACGTTCTGGAGACAGACAAAGCAGCCAGAAGGTCAGGAAAACCAGAAGACATACACAGTTGTGGAAGCTGGAGAAGGAGGACACTAGGTGGCCCACAACTGTCATGCTAGCCCTCGGGAGGCCGGGCCAGGAGGATCGCTGTGAGTTCAAGGCCAGCCTGAACTAGAGTGAGAGCCTGTCTCAAAAACAGGACTTGAAGAAGTGGGGGAGGAAGGAGTAAGCGAAGGTGGGGGAGTCTGATGTGCCGGGCTGCCGAGAGGCTGGGTCCTGGCTACCTCGCGGAAACTGCTCACAACCCCTCTGGGTCTTTGTAATCCGTCGGGAGAGTCAGAGTACGGTGAGAAGTGCTTGTGATGAGGTCAGCGTTTATTCACATCCTTTGCTCTCTGGCTGTACAATAAAATCACGTGCCATCTTCCCCTCTCTGTGCATCCTGCTCCCCAGGCTCTGGCGTTACAGCCTATTCTGTGCACCCCGGCTCCGTCAGCTCCGAGCTGACTCGACACTCGATCTTCATGAAGTGCATGTGGTGGCTGTTCTTCTCCTTCCTCAAGACCCCTCAGGAAGGTGCCCAGACCAGCCTGTACTGTGTGCTGACAGAAGGTCTGGAGGTTCTGAGTGGGAATCATTTCAGGTAGGACGGGTCTATTTTTTATATAATTTGAATTTGGTTTTACCTGTTGTATTTTGTTTGTTCTGTTTTCTGTAGTACTGAGAATTGAACCCAGGAACCTAAGCAGGCTAGGCAGGTACTGTACCGCTGAGCTACAGTCCCAGCTGCCCCCTCTTTTTTTTTGCAGTACTAGGAATCAAACTCTGGAGTACTAGGGATCAAACTCAGGACTCAGGTGCTGTGCCACTGAGCTACATCCCTGGCCCAGTCCCAGCCCTTTTTAAATTTTTATTTTGAAACAGTATCTTGCTAAGTTGCCCAGGCTGGCTGGAACTTTTAATCCTCCTGTCACAGAAGGTTACTTAAGTGGCTACACAGGCATGTGCCACTGTGCCTGGAAGCATTTGTCTTTTACTTTTGGTTTGTTGTTTGGCTTAATTTTTTTTGCTTTTTTGAGAGAGGATCTCACTGAGTACTCCAGGCTGGTCCTGAACATGCTCTGCCTCAGCCTCCTAATTCTGGGATTATTTCACAGATTTTTTTCTTTTTTCTTTTTTTTTTGATAGCAGGCATCAAACCCGGGACCTTGCACTTATAAGGCAGGCAGTGGTGCTTCTGAGGTATATAACCAGCCCAGAGCTTCTGTCTTTTCACTCTAGGGATTTTATATTTTCATGGAGGAATTTGATCTTTTTATACATTTTGTGGGACATTCCAGGTTTGAATTTTTCATGCCATCTTTTGTATTGATAATTATGATTTTTATCTTTTTTTTTTTTTTTTGAAACAGGGTCTCGCTTTGTAGTTCAGGCTGGCCCTGAGCTCAGCCTTAAATTCACATCACAGCAATCCTCCTGCCTCTGCCTCCCGAGTGCTGGGATTATAGGTGTGAGCCACCATGCCCGGCACTGTGGTATGTGGTGCTGGTTGCTGCTGGTTATGAGTCTCCATGCCCAGTATTGTTATGTGGTTACCAGGAATGGAACCTGGGCCCTTGCACTTGCAAGACAGGTGCCAGAACCACTGAGCTAAATCCCCGGCCCGATTTTTATGTATTTCTTACTGATTTCTGTTACATCATTCCAGTTTTTGTTATTCCATTTGAAGTGCTAGTTTTTTGTTTCTTTGTTAACATTAAAAAGAATTTGAATCTTCATTTCTTTGTTGTCTTCAGGATCGAAATAGTACCTGTGGCATCCTTTCTTGAATTTCAAACTTTTTTTTTTTTGAGACAGGGTCTCACTTTGTGGTTCAGGCTTTGAGCTCAACCTCAAACTCACATCACGGCAATCCTCCTGCCTCTGCCTCCCAAGTGCTGGGATTACAGGCGTGAGCCACCACGCCCGGCACTGTGGTATGTGGTACTGATTGATGATGGGCGTGAGTCTCCACACCCAGTATTGTATGTGGTTACCGGGGAATCGAACCTGGGGCCTTGCACTTGCAAGACAGGCGCCCGGAGCCACTGAGCTAACTCTCCGGCCTGAATTTCAAACTTTTTATTACAGAGAATTTTGAACATATACAAGAGTAGAATAATAAAGGATTGAGCCCACGTATACCCACCATCCAGCCTCAATTATCACTAACCTATGACCAATCCTACCGCATCTGCATTCTCCATCTCTTCCCATATTTTTCCTCTCTCATATTATTTTTGAAGAAATCCCAGACATTATCAGGGATCATGCATCTCCCTCCACCTTTAAACATCTTTGAAAGAACATGAAATTTTTGAGAAGTGGCTACAGGTAGCACTACGTTGGGAAGAAAGGAGTTCCTATTTAGAGAAATGACCATCGGAGGGTTAGGATGTTTCCATAAGACAAGCACCAAGGCTGGCTGACTGTCGAGTGTGGGGATGCATTAACCTGGGTCTCAAGGCTGATGATGACACTACCTGCAGCAGATGGGGGAAAATAATGTGTGTAGTTAGGGATGGTAAAAGCTAAAGAAGCACAGGCCTTGATACCTGGAGAACATGTGATCTTGAGGGTGATTTCTATCATATTCTGTATCCCATGCGGAGAGCAGATTCCATTGTTAACTTTTGCCTCAAGCCTACCTTTCCCTTCCAGTGACTGCCGTGTGACATGGGTCTCGGCCCAGGCTCGTAACGAGACGACAGCAAGGCGGCTGTGGGATGTCAGCTGCGACCTGCTAGGCCTCCCAATAGATTGACAAGTGTTTGTAGTTGGATGCCAAAGAAGACTGCAGTGGCTGATACAGTACTCCTGCCAAAATGACCTCCACAGTGGCCAGAGACAGCACGAGGAGCAAGACCTCACGGCCGTGCCTGATGGTGTCCAGGTGCATCCCAGAGTACTGCCAGATTTGTCTCCAAACCGTGTGCTTGTCCAGACACACTTCCCTCAACTGCCAGTGCTTCTGTTTGTCTCCTTGGGTGAGATGACCTCGTATGACCTGCACAGCTCTTGTTTTCCTTCTGAGACTGATTGCTGCGTAGGAGAATCGAAGCTCTGGCAGGGCTGATGTGTGGGAATACGGCCTAGTTTCTCTCCTCTTTTTCACACTAGTTCCTCCCAACCCCCCCAAAAAATTTCCAAGAGGGTCCCTGTCACAACCTCAGTGGAACCCCACATACCACAGTGGCTTAAGAGCAGAGCTTCATGAATTCAGAATTCTCCCAGGAAACTTCACTGAATCTGGCTTATGGCCTGGCCTTACCTCTTGACAACTAGAGCCTTTGCTGCTAAGGCATTTTCCCATGTCTAGACCACCTTTTCTAAGATGTGAGATTTGGGGGAAGGCCGAAGTAAAAGTCAAGTTAAACTGTCCTGTTCCTGCCTTTTCTCAATCAGCAGGTAATAAAAGGGGGGATAGAAGAGAAGCCACCTGGCTTCAGTTAGTAGCTAGTCGTGTGAGGCTCCTTCTCACACTTGGGTTTTTTTGTTTTTATTGTGCTGGCAGTCAAACCTTCGGCCTCACAACTGCTAGGCAAGCACTCTACCACTGAGCT